>KZ309223.1:159681-200703 GCA_000376725.2 Ladona fulva | reverse complement strand
ACGAACTCTCTTGTTTAGATTGCTCCGCTAAGTACCTAGGGAGAACTGGAAGATGTCTGCAGGTCAGAGCGGCTGAGCACCAAAGGGACTACCGCCTGAAGAGAAGACAACCTCCCTTCTCGAGCTTTGCCCTTCACCTCCTTGAAAACAACCACAAGAGCGATTTCAAGCCGAGACGCCTACACCAAGAGGTTAACTCCCGCCGTTTGGACCTCCTGGAGGAAGTGGAGATCCGAAACTTTCCCAAAGATGGAATGCTGGTCAATGAACAATTGTTTATGAACCCTTCCCCTCTCCTCTCTTTACCTAGCCAAATATTCCCTGATGCTCTGTCCCCTACCCTCCCTCCCCCTTAAACTTCTTTACTATATATACTGTGGAGAAAATTGTCATTTTGCCTGAAGATGTAAGACCTTCTTATGAAACCAGAATAAAACCTGTGGAAAATTACGAAGGATTTTAATTTCATTTACATCATTGTATAATTGAAAATACGTAATTAAAACTATTTAATTACGTTTCATGCTCTCTACATTCGTAGGATAATAATAATAATATGGAATAAGAAGGCGATTAACTGTATTTCAACTAAATAATTTTGCAGAAAAATGCTGTCGAGAAAGGGATTTGAAATTACATTTAAAAACTGCCAAACTTGCTAAGGAAAGTTACGTCGAAAGACGTTATCTGGACAAATACACTGGAAAAGAATCGTTCAAGCGTAACCTATAGAAGAACTCTCAAAATTAAAAAACACAACCCTTCACTAGGTAGTATAAGAAGTAAATTACAATGAAATAAATCAATTAAATTCCATCGATTCAATAGAAACGACGTAAAAGATTAATTGTAAAGCTGTCATTCTGTTATCTTAGGTTCGTGTAGATGAATTTAAGCTGTTAATTTAATTTTACAGAATGTAACATAGATATTAGAATAATAGCACCCTTTATTTTATTATTTATCAATCTAATGATCTGATGAGAATTAATTTAATCTAAAGGATTAAGGAAATGTTTGAGTACTTTGCAGGATAGAGTCCTGCGGATGATCCCAAAGGATTTTTTAATCCAATAATCACTATTTATTA
Source organism: Ladona fulva (assembly GCA_000376725.2). Classification (NCBI taxonomy): domain Eukaryota; kingdom Metazoa; phylum Arthropoda; class Insecta; order Odonata; family Libellulidae; genus Ladona; species Ladona fulva. Next base: position 199,613 of record KZ309223.1, on the reverse strand, counting down.
TTTTAAAATACTGCGGGCTAAAAAATCTTTTACATAAATCAAATTATTAATTAATTTACGATGAAGTAGACGGACTACAGATGGTAACCTTAACGTTAAATAAAGGATTACTCCAATACCACCAAGAAAAAAGTGGTGGTTTTCTTGGTGGTATTGGAGTAATCCTTTATTTAACGTTAATTTACGATGATATAACACCAACTCCCTAATAACATTTTTCTGAAAATACTGAGCCAGTTCCATAACAAATATCCGTGTAATTAAATCAAGTTTATTTTTATTGCAAAATGATGCTGTCCAAATTTCATCTGATGCTGAATCTCTTACTTTAACTTATTTAACTCCCACAACACAACTCCCGCGCAATCTTCTCGCAATATTTCTCCAAATATCACTATAATTGAAAGTCAGCAACTGACTTGCAATGATGGTGATATTTGGCGCCGTTTGTGACAAATTCTCATCTGGGTTTCTCCCGTTTCATCCAGAAGGCAGGGAAGACTTTCCCTGTTACCCTAGCCCTTGGAGTGTCCCCCTTCTCATTCCTCTCTTTATTTCCATTTTCTTTTGTTTCGCCCGTAGAAAGGTGTATGTTCTCCCAAAGGAACCATAGAATTGACGATGGGTGAAGCTGAACTCTAACGAGAAAAACCCCCTTTTTGGCATGTTGTGGATGGTCATACGTTTACGAGGTTGCGAATGTTTGAAAGGGCTAATGGGGATTCCCGACCGTACCCCTGCAGAGCAGGTATCTAAAGTAAGGGTATACTGGCGGCGACCGATCAAAAGTAAGATGGGAAATGGTTGGACCTCGATTTCTTATCTACGCCGCGGGTATTCCCCAACGGAATGAAGATATCCTTGTCTTTATTTTTGAGGAAGATATTTTTCAGGAGTTTTTACTAGGAGTCCAATTTAGGATGGATGAGAAGCCCACTCTTCTGTATGGCAAAACCGAAAGAGAGTGACTAGTATGCAGCAGGTTTAGCTAACACCCGGTTCGAAAGGACATTTCGAATCAAACGATCTTTTCGCTGGCTATTCAACTAATTAATTAACAGATATTCCTAAGATGTTCGTCAGATAGAAGCTACGACTTAGAACTGGACCCTACGTAGTATTGCCTCTTGTCTGGGTAAAGAGAAAAAGCCGTGAAAAATATACAGTCATCAAACCTTAATTACGGCAAAGAGAGGTCAGATGAAAATCTGTGTGGTGTCATTGTAATTAAACGTTTATTCAATTTCCAATATTTTCCCTTATTATACTAAAATGATTTTCAGAGTAATGCGCTGAGTGAAATTAATAATAATAATTCATCATAATCATAGTTTGATTGATAAATAGGATTCTAGGACGCCTCAAGTAATCTTTTTACCCAGAATCGTATGAATGGTGCTCAATATGAATGAAAATCAAAAGAAAATTCACTATCAATAATTATAACAACGATAAATGACATTAAATGGAAAATAACGGAGGGAAAATTAATGGAAGAAAACGTTAAAAATGGAGACCAATGGATGATAATAAGCTTTGCATGAGAAAATAGATATTCCAGTAATTCCCGTGATTTAAACATTAACTGCTAAAGTGTTCTTGGTTCTACATATAATCCACTACTTCTTCATTCACTCCAAGGAACATTGTAACATAATTCATCCTCGAGATACCATAATACTCTATGAACTTTGTGAGGATGTTTCGAATTGTTTGCTTTTCCCCTTAAAATAGCAATCAAAGAAAGATAATTGCAGATGAAATTAGACATTCGGAAAATTTGAATTATAATATAATATTTACAATGTTTAGGTGCATTTTAATAGACTGTTTCTCTATCCTTTGTTTTAAATGAATAACATAAACTCTATTAGCTTATACTAAATAACTAAATCAACAACTAAAATTTTAAAATAAGAAATTCTGACTATCGTGAACTAATATTCATCGAGTTCCACTTCAAAAATTGTTTTCTTTGTTTATACGTATTGTTTTCTATGCTCTATCTTGTTCCTCGACGCAGTTATCAAGTTCAGTGATTGAAATATTTGGAAAACTGAACGTAAGAAATACTATCAAACATTTTATTCTCTGCGCTTACGATAAACAAATTGTTTGAGTTGTTAACTGTTTAAATAGGAACATTGATAAAGTAAGATAAATTGAGGTTTGAAGATGATCTTGCCCGGTCGACTAAAGTAACTATTATAATATCACTAAAATGAGCATTTTAAATGCAATTACTTAATTTTTCACACCCCAATAGTTCACTGCCTCAGTAACTGGAACATTCTACGTCGATTACTGATAACATATACCCCTAGAGTTTGGTAAGATTTCGAATAATCCATAGACCTGTATATATAGTGATACTGCGGTTAGCGATTTCTATCAGTTTACAAACACCACCAAACCTATTTCTGAAATTAATTGTAGATAAGATGATGATTTAGTTACTGCCATAGTCAATCATCGGAAATTCTCGTGGAATTAAAAGAAGGTTGCTTTAAAATATGAACATCGTCAGTGTATACAAATTCGGAGATCCTAGGAATCAATTGATGCATCAGAAGAAAATCTCTCGAAGTATAATCAAACCATCGACGTTGTATTCTGTATTTTTGAGAATAAGATGAATAATTAGAAATATATCAGAGAAGTTTGCAGAAAATATTGATTTTTTTGCTAATCCTAAACATTCATTGCTATTAGCGTCTATAATAAATCGCCTCTCGGTTTTGTAACACTGTAGAACCATAGATGAGTTAATCTTAATTAAGCATCTCTGACTGAGATATTACCTAAATTTGACAAATAAGTAGTTTCTCTGAAGGCAGTTTTATGCAGGAAAAAATATATATTGGATGAGAAAATAGAGAAGGTGAGTGAAGATTGTTAAGATGTTTCGAATTGTTTGTTTTTTCCCTTAAAATAGTAAAAAACATTTAGAGGAAAGAATTACGGATAACTTAAGATGAGAAAGGAATATTTGTGCAGTGGATTTAATCAAAGAATTGGTATCAGCTAAAAATATTCTGGCACCAAGAATAAATCCTCTTCAGGTTTCGGAATATATCCTCATGAGGATCATCTTGATCGGAGTCTTTTCCACTTTTCAAATAGCTTTGCGTGTTTTATTCACACTTCCGGAGACTGATGCTGCCAGGGTAATGATATTCTAAACCAACTTGGCCTATTAGCTCCTAATGACAACTTAATATGTCAACATATGAAGTATGCATGACTAATTGTTACTGATGTTTAGTGACCGGTGTAAGCTGGGAAACGAACTTTGAGGAACACTGGTTCCTCAAAGCCTTACGGAAGAATTTTTACCTGCAAATCACCAAATGTATGGTTATGATATTTAATTTTAAGAGGCGGAAAGGCGGAGGCTCTAGGAAAAAGTTTTTTATTAGACCCCTATGAGTTTGCGTATTTTTAATATTTTCTACGTTTATAATTGAAATATAAACAATATAGACGGTTTTATATGCATTCAAAATTAAATGAAAATTTCGTATACATAGCCACTGTCATCAGAATTCCATGAGCAATGTGGCAATAACTCATTTGGTCTATTGTTTTGGGTGTATTTCAGAACTTTTTAAGGTGGTTTGTGAGAGTAGAACGTAGAAAGTTGAAAAACATACGTGTTTATAAAAGCAATAAAATTAAAGGAATCCGAAGAAATCACGTTTATTACATTGACACTCCAATGTCATCAAAGTTAATACTAAATTCAAAGATTATGTGAAAGGTTGACGTCTTGTATCTGTCCTCCTAATGCGATCAGAAAAATCTATTCTAGATAATAAAATTTGTAAAATGCGACGATTTTTAATTCCGCAGCTTATCCAATGAATTAAGATCATATCTAAAAAACGGACAGCATGCTCCATGACTTTATACCACACATTTACTTAAAAGTTGATATTCCTGTAATACAGAGAGAGATGGCCGATTCATGAATTTGCGTTACTTTTCCGTAAACGGATTGGATTCACACTGACTCTGATAAAGCAGGATCCCCTGCTAAATCATCATCATGTATATCATTTTAAAGGCAAATAATTGCTCTTTAGAACGATGTATAATATGTCTATTTACAACCGAGGATCTTCGTCAGGAAACGCGTCGTATTCAAGGTCTATACATTTTTGGTCCGACAGTAACTCAAAGTGCGCGGAAATTTTCTTTCTCCCCTTCCAGTCTTGAACAGAAGCTGGCTCAGAGGCAGGCTTTGTGGATATATCCCTCAAATGCTGTTCTAGCCGTCACCTATGGTCACCTAAACTCAAAATTTTCAAGGTCACTGGCCTCATCGCCCGCTTGCTTCGGAAATAACGGGATCTCATCGGCGAATGTTCCTCTCTTTGTGAGACGGAAAGCTTAGATATAATACGAAATCGTGACAACCGATTTTAAACCACTGAATTCATGCATTCCGACATCGGTGTTGGTATAATACTATTCTGCTACGTTAATGCCACCAAACCATGGAAACTAATAAATGATTTTAATATTAATAACATAAAAAAATCCTTTCAAACACTGCAAGCGGAGTTAGGACACAAAGTATCTCCTCCATAAATGGAGTGCCGCTGGTGGCAAAGTGTAACAGAAGTCACAAAATCCAGAAAACCACCAAAAAAGGGTGGTTTTGGTGGTTTTCTGGATTTTGTGACTTCTGTTATCTCCTCCATGTTTTTTCCTCTCTTTCTATCTCTCTCTCTTTTCTCAAGGCTCGCTGGCTTGAAACTCACTGCCCCTTCATACAGGGTGGTAAGATTTAAGTGGAAGTAGCTGTACTTCAGTACAAATTTGAGATTAAAAAGTAATCAATTATCTTCGTGATTTCATATCAACCGCATAAACTATTATTATAATTGAAAAGGCTGCAATATGAAACCTTCTCCATGGTGGCAACAGTATACATAATTATGCATCATTCATTGATCATAATTGAAAAATAGTAACCTCAAAATAACACAATACTTACAATACAGGTACAATTAAGAAATCATAGTCAGAATCAACTTAAGTGAAGGGAAGAAGTATTCTGCCTGGTATTAATCGGAAATTATGGAGGAAAACCCCTCGAAAACCTCCCAAAGGCGGTTCGTCATACAATTTCACAATCACGATTACAATTACCCATGTAAAAGAAGATTTTTTTCACAAAAATTAAGGTTACAAATCAAGGTTGGTCTTAGAGAAAAATATAGTAGAAGTAGTAATTTTGAAAGTGCTTTGACAGCTAGGGTCATTTTCCATGTGAGCCTTCACTGGGAATCAAACCCAGAACAGCTTTTAGCAGAGTTGAATATTTTATCCACAGGGCTATCAAGAGGCTTGATTTTCCATGGTATCATGATAGATCAGAAAATTCCCAAAAACTTTGTTACACATTATACACTGGTGTGTTTTACGTGAAGGTGTAAATGGTACATCTACATCTACATAAGTACCCTGCAAGCCGCCTTTCAGCGTGTGGCAGGGGGTGCAAGCACTATGCATATGATTACCAAGGAACTTACCATTTCACTGCTTTTCTCCATAATTTCAGCTGTTACACTCTCCATGAAAACCTAAGGGAAATTATGGTAATAGATTAAATAATGCCTAATTAATTTACAGAATAAATCAAGAAACATTTTGTAACTTAAAAATATTAAACCTGGAAAATGTGTATCTGATGGTAAGCTTCAAATTAGAGTGTGTAGTATTGTTAACAGTGCTTCGACAGCTTAGGTCATTTCGCACATAGGCTCCCACAGGGAATCAAACCCGGGACAGCCTTCACCAAAGTCAAAGGCATTGCCTACTTGGCTACCTGGGAGCCCAAGAATTAGAGTGTGATTTTGATAAGGGGTGCATCCAGAATATTTGCTTGGAATTGTCTGTACTTGAAGATCATAACCAGTAGTATATTGAAGGAGTTACACTTAAGATCATTATGCAAATTTAATGATTTTCAAAATCAGAAAGAAATTCAAATTCAAACGAAATGTTGTAAACTTATTGATTACACCTTTTAGAATTAGGTTCTGAAGGATGTAATTTTAAAATCTTAGGGGGGCCTCACTCCTGAATGTGCATCTGACTGGGAACCTATCACAACAGAACCTATCTGAACAGAACTATATCACATTCCATGCATTCCAACAGTTGTGCCATTATCTTGTGAAGCAACATACAAGCAGAAAAAACTCAAAGATTTCAATTTAACAATATTCACTTCAAAGGAGAAACAGACATGAAAAAAAAGTCTCTCTGGACTAGGATTTGAACCCAGGTCTTCCGTTTTTAGGACAAATGCCCTGATCATTGAGCTACCTTGCTCCTTCCAAGCCCAGTTGAATTTATACTCTTACATCTTTACCACTTACTTTATGAATAGACTCATGCTTTATTTTCCAAAATAGAGCAAGTTTTCAGCATATTTAACACAAGTAAGTTCTGATGTCACTAAATTTAACTTAATATATAGTGTTGGACTGACAATAGAATAGACCTGGACTTTAATGCATTCCCCATTTATGATCTGCTGTTATAACAGAATATCTGCTAAACATAGCCATGATTAAGGAAAAATTGCCCTTACCTATTTTGTCTATATCATTTAAAGAGAGTGTAGTAAAAATTCCAAAGGTGTAGAATAAAATCTGTAGAAGGAAATTGATTATTAATACAGGCACTTATCAAAGACAAATAAATCAAGATCAGATCTCAGAAATGCAGAGTATACTTCAAGACTATAAACCACATTTCTGCTAAAAGTTTGGTTTCTCTGTGACGCATGGTCATTGTTTCACAAAGGTGTAAAAATGAACAAGTTATGAATTTGAGCAAATTTACTGTTTTGATTGGGTTTACGTAACTCATAAAGCAAGAAATCAATAGTGACTCTTAATGTTATCATTGTAAAGGCAAAGAGTTGCTATTTTGAACGATGTCTTATTGTAACAGCAGATCATGAAAGGGGAGGGCATAAAAGTACAGGTCAATAGTATTATTAATCCAACATTAGTGTGACACATTGGAAAATTGGTTGAGAAGCACAGGATTAGAGAACCTATGGATGGTTGTACATAGCAATAACTCAGAGTAGAATATTTATCCATGCATATCTATTAGGGATTCTTAATTTCGCTCCTAAATAGTGAGCGAAACAACTAGGCCACCAAGAATTCTAATAATGTAATAATGCTTGTTTTGTTCTTTATTTCAACTAATCTATTACACTGTGACTACTTTAGATTCAAAATTTTTTTAAAGTAATATTTAGTTGTAGTGGTGATAATATAGTGCTGAATAGAGACCTGCAAACCCTCAATTCATCTGATCCAACCAGCTGATAACCACTTATAAAGTTGTAGGTCAGATTTGGATATATAGCACTCAACTGGGTCGTCAAATTTACGAGAAGTATGTGTCAGGTATAAACCAGGTCAATTCAGGACTCCTGTGGTGAGTTTGTCTACAAAATGTGCTAGTTTGATAGTAAGGATTTCAAATAGCATGTGAGTTATGCAAACAGATAATTTGTTCTTACAGATCAGATAAGATACATAGCCTATGGCTACTAGTCATATGGCACTCTATATCCATACAGATCTCTAGTAAATAAAAGAAGCATTTTTTGAATTGAAGATGGGCGTTTTTTTACCAATTTTTTCTCCAACATGGACTGCATCTAAAATTCAAATCAGTCAATCCTAGAAATATTTTTCATGCATCATATGTATGAATTTTTATCTATTAGCATAACATTATGGTGAGGAAAATGCCAACAGTCTGGGAACAGGTTTTGATGAGAGGTATCCAACCCCTTAAATAATGGTGAAAACTTACTTCATAGTTCTCCATGGTGCATTCTGGAAGTTCTTCTTCTTCTTTAACACAGAGCTGCTTAGTGAGTGAAATGTATTTCTTTATATAATTTTCAGATGTTTCCTGCTTTAATGAGACAAATAATAAGAAACATTGTTAGTATTTTTCAACTTATTTAATAAGCTTCATATTTCAGACTAAGTAATTTAAATGGAAAGTTCTCACACAGGTAATAGAAAATAGTACCTTTTAATTTAAACACCATCACAGCAACAGACCAGATTTGTTTCAATTAGTTAATTTAACCACTAAGGTGATGGAATGTTCTTTATTGAGTGAGGAACGGTGCATAAGAGGACTGTTTAAGATACTGGAACTAGGGTCAGTGGTATTTGCACACTTCTACAGAAAGCCTACGGCTAATTATCTTTTACATGTAAATATATGCACATTTACATCATAGTTTAGTATAATGTCAATAACTGAAACAATGTACTAATCTTATGCACTTACATAATATAGAATACTGTAATAAAGAAACAAGGGGTTTTAAAAAGAAAGCAAAGCACACAAAATAAGAGGTCTAGACTAATTGTACCAGGAATAATACAAAAGCTATATAAAATTACTTAATGAGGAAAAAAAAGAAAGCAAAAGAAAAATACTTGGTTAATATTTTATAGAATGAAGGCAATCGAATTTTTTAAAAATATCTTAGGAGAAAATGCAACAGTAAAGAAAAGATCATTGCAATCAAAGCTGTGAATGAGAGAATAAGCAAATTGTTTAAATAATTGGTATTCAAGCATATACAACTGAACTTTAGTCGATCTGTATAAGATAAAAACTGATGATAATGCAAAACAAATTGTTAATGGAAATGTCCCTTTAAATAAATATGTTACAAAACAGGAAAATACATTCTGTATTTGTTACAAGATGATTAGGAAACAATTACCATATTTCCCAACGCATAAGATGCACTTCTTTCACTCCAAAATATACCCTAAAATCAGCCTGCTTCTTATGTGCAGAGGGTATAACTCTAACATGCAAGCTGATTTTCTGGGAAAAATACTATTCAATATTTTTCCCCACATCAGGCATAGAAAATGATTGCCTTTATTACAAATGTCAATAATAACATACTTTTAATCCTTTTAATGAAACATTTCCGTTTTTTTGTGTAAAGTGTCATCATTAAAATAGGTACTTTAATCCTTCGCTGTCTGATCCAAGTTATAGTCATAAATTCTAACCTGATGAATCACAGACCACCTTATAGGCTTGGAAATAAGGTAGATAGATGAAAGAGTAATAAATCTTGCGGACCAGATAATATATTAGGAGATATATTAAAACTGGGATCAACTGAAACTGTTGACAGTATCAAAAGGTTTTAAACTATCTAAAGGTTTAATTTTTTTTAGATAAACTTTTGCCTACTTATTTCTTTCTTTTGGACCCTAAAGTGTAATTGAAACTTTACTTTTCTTAATCTATATAAATGACTTATTGAAGAGTATAAAATAAAAAATCAAGATTTTTGCAGACAACTGCATGACTTACAGAGAGATTGTGAGAACAATGGCAAGGTATTACAGAAAGACATTGAAGCTGTTGAGAAGTGGGCATTAGTAAATGGAATGCAAGTAAATGCAAAGAATCCAAGTGGAGTATTGTACAAGTTTAATATCCCAGCTTTAACTCAGAGAACCAACATTCATAGTAGAAACAAAATGTTAAATACCATAGCAGAATGAAGTTCTAAGGAAAAAAATTGGATCAAAATCGGAACATTTATTTGATTACTTTTTACAGTGTAGTAGAGATAATCTGCCAATGTCTGGGCCTTTTTTATACGAAAAGCAAAACATTTTGCACTGAAGTTTATTATTTATGAAGACTTATTCTCCAAGGGAGGGTTTGATAATTTGCCACAATGTAGTGAATTTGAGACTTTGTAGGGAAGAGGACAAAGTTCAGTAAATGAATGGCATATACTAAATGATCCCAAGTTTTCTTGAGAAAAAAACAACTCATTTAATTTTGCATTGCATTTGAATACATGCACTTTTCAACATTGTGTTGGGTATACATGGAGTCTTGCAATAACAAAATGAGAATGTTTCAGTCCCCTCAATTTTGTTATTGCAAAGTTTTAATGGAGTGAGGCAAATATCAGAATATGTGACAAATGTGTGGGATTGCATTATAAAATTAATAATACAGTCGAACCTCCAATAACGACATCTCTCGCTAGCGACCACCTCTATTAAAGACCAGTCACAGAAATCCCTGGATGCGTCCTATTCATTTACTGTGGCGCCGGACCTCTCTATAACGACCACAGTCTGTAATGACCGCGACCACCTGGCAAACGACCAGACATATACTCACGCCCTTGTTTACAACCTCCTTGGGTGACTACTGTCTGCTAGACGATTTTCATCATAATCCCATAACGAAAGCTTAGGAAAGATTTTTGACGTTTGGTGTCTTGAAGCCGACAATGTTGCTTGTTTCTCCGGACCAAGACGACTTTTTTGACAGAACGTTTGTTTCTTATGAGATCTAGCTTCATTAATGTAAAAGGAAGGGTTTTGAGAGCGATTTCCCCTTTTTCTTCTTATCTGAGACGAGAGCCTGGCGGTTTCCCCCACCTCTAATTAGCTTTAAGCGTCCTTTAAATGAGTGCACTCCCTCAGGACGGCTTAGTTTCCTTTCGATTTTCTTGAGGACACGTGTATTTTGCATCAGGCATATTTTACAATGGCGGCAAAAAGGAAATGGCTCTCATTAGAGGAAAAAATCCAAGTGTTAGAGAAGTTTGTTAAGTTCAATATGAGTCAACGTAATCTTGCTGAACAATTCGGAGTTGGCAAGACACAAATTTTGACCATTTTGAAAGATAGAGAGTTGATTTCCAAAATGTGGCAAGAAAACACTTGCAGTCCAAGTGCCAAAAAGAAGCTGAAAGCAGAGGCTATCGAAATTGATGCGACTGTGTTTGAGTGGTTTTTTGCCGCAAGGCAGAGAAGTATACCGATAAGTGGACCAAAATTGTAGAAAAAGCGCTTGCCGTAGCTAAGAAATTGCAATGTCCTGATTTCAAGGCCTCAAATGGCTGGTTGGAAAAATTCAAATTGCGGCATAATATTTGTGCAAAAGTTATTTGCAGTGAATCAGAAAGTGTTCCTTTAGCAACCGCTTAGGAATGGAAGACTAAAGTCAAAAACTTGTGTGATGGTTGTAACCCGTGTGACATATTTAACTGTGATGAAACCAGACTTTTTTACAATGCCTTGCCGAGAAAAACCTTATGTTTCAGTGCCTCGAAATGTCACAGGGGCAAAAATTCTAAGCAACGGCTTGAGTTGGGTTGGTTGAGTAGAAAAGCAATAAGAATTCATGGATGACGAGCAGGATAATGAGTGAGTGGCTTGAAAAATTTAACCGCAAATTGAAAAGACAAGACAGGAAAATCTTGCTATTTCTGGACAATGCAACTTGCCATCCTGATTTACAATTCAGTAATATTAAGTTGATTTTCTTGCCACCAAATACTAGTTAAGTCTGTCAACCTCTAGATTTGGGAATCATGAATAATTTCAAAGATTTTAATTGAAAAAGATTTCTTAAACATTTAGTTCTGAGAATCGATTCCAGTAATGAACTTTTGGAGGCAAAAAAAGTGACTGTCTGGGATGCCATTTTATGGACGATTTCTTCTATTGAGTCGATTCAACCATCTACTGTTACAAAATGTTTTTTGAAAGCTGGATTCCCAGGGGACCAGGATCCTAAAACATTTGTAATTGAAAATGATGATGAGCTGTTTATCGAAATTCAGGAACTAGTCGCGAAACTTCCGTGTGATATGAGTACAGAAGGGTATTTATGTGTGGACCATGGTGTGAGTACCACCAATGTTGACATTGACTCCATTTTAGAATCGACAATGAGCACAAAACACGATGAGTTATGTGAAGACACTGAAGAAGAGATGGAACTGGCAAATTCAACAATTGAAAATATCAATGTTCCTAAAAATCACCAAGAGGCTTTGGAATGGATTGAAGGCTTAAAAATGTTCACCAGAACTGTGGAAGACACGGCAAGTTTGCTGTCTCTCCAAAATATTAAATACAGGTTAGAAGATCAAATCTTATTGCAGAGAAATAATGCTAAGCAAAAGAAAATTAGTGATTATTTTAATTAATCAGTTTTCGCGCGGGAGTTGGTAAAACTGTGTTAAGCTAAAGAAACAAACAAAAAAAAAACATTTTTAAACATACCCATCCTAAATGGGCAGTCCTAAGTCTGCAAAAAATGTGAAGGGAAATGTTTTTTTGGTTGTTTTTACTAGATGAAATATTGAATTTGACGCGTTGAACCCCCACCTCCCCTCCCCCACTTGACCTCTCCATAGCAACCACCTCCTATAAAGACGGATTTTGAGATTCTCCGTGGGTGGTCGTTATAGGGAGGTTCGACTGTACAAAAGTCAAGAAATTACAACATAAAGCTGCTACATAAGTAATACAGAGACTTCAGAAGAAAGATAGCAAAAAGGAAATGTTAGCAATTCCTGGTTGGGAAAAAATAGAAGAAAGACAGAGGGTAAATCAATTGCTGGCATCTTTCAGGTACTAAATGGAGACAAGGCTTGGAATGAGTTGAGGCAGAAGAGAAGAACCAATTTATATTGCTTGAGGGGATCATAAGTAGGAATTCAAGCTGAGAAAGCAAAGAACAGGTGAGTATTCATTCATTAAAGTGAGGGAACAGTTTGCCCAAAGAGGTTTGCCTAAAAATAAAAAGTAGTTTGGAAAAAGATATAAATTTTACTGAGATATAGAAGTGTAAATTGAGTAAATATGCTATTTAAATTTAGATTCAATTTAATGTAAAGGGTGTAACATGTAGTAGCAATTTTTTATTGTGTATTTATTTTTACCTTTAAATAAGTGTATATTATGATATTAAGCTGCCACCAGACTTTTGTAAAACCACAGCCAAAATGTGTACATAAATAAATAAACTCATGTGTCAGCACATAACTTTAACATCTAACCATTAGCAGAGGTTGTTTTTTATAATAGACATACTTTTTGAATGTTTATTTTGCAAGATAAGAGCTAATTTGACGATAGAAAATAATAATCATTATAAAAAGTATCCCCTACACATTAGAAAGAATTGTCTACTGAGTTGCAGGATATCAAGACAGTAGGCCACCCTGAGGCTTTAAAAATATTGAAAGTTTTACTTTAAAGTATATTCAAAACTTTCAGCTATTTAATGCAATTGAACAAATACTCACACAATTGAAGAAATTATAGCTCTTTTTGGCTGATGGTGCACTCCAGCTGAAGTGGCTAATACATTTAATTTGGCTCAATGCATTTCATTCAGGGTTGATAAAATGCATCCCTAAGATAATTACAGTTCAGTTAATCAATTCATTTGTTACTTTTGATGTGTGTATAATACTGACAAGTTTTCATTTTAAGAGAAAAACTTGCAACTCTATAACAGCAGAGATAAGGTAAATATTATGCACAACATGAGGAACCATAACAGAAAGTATTACTTTTAAATGGGAAAGAGAATTATTTCTCACCCCATGTATGAAGAGAGACATAAATAATTAACAGTCTCAAGTGAAATCTGGTGGAACTTCATTCTAAAATGCACTAAGAAATTAAAATATATACTGTCCACAAAATATATTTATTCAGACCAGGTTTTGGTGTTGTGTTACATCATCATCAGGTACAGAAGTTAAATACAGGTTAGTATTTAGGCTGTTGAATATTAATCTTCTGTACCTGATGATAGTGTAACCCAACAATGAAACCTATTTGAGAATAAATATATTTTGTGGACAGTATATATTTTAATTTCTTGGAGCATTTTAGAGACATACTAATTACAAAGTTATAATCAACTGAAGCCATAAAGAAGGAAATTGAGAAGTGGCTTCTATTGTGTTATACTTTTAAATTAGTAAAGGAATAAACTGTGCTGCTGTTTAAAGATAATGCCGAAGAAATAACACAAGATGCACCTTCAGGTGGAAAAAAATCTGTGGCAGAATGTGGAAAATGAAGGGGAAATTACAAGAACCTTGGTGCAGAAGTTAAAAGAAAGATTGTTTTGATCTTTCAGATCAAGATTGACACCAAAGAAGAAAGATCCATCACAGCTATATACTATAGATGCCTTCACTGCAAGCAGTGAAAAAGCTGCCTGTGAAGTCTTTTGAAGGAGTAAATTTAAGAGTTGGACATACATTTACTGGCATTTAAACTGATTATTGTGAAGGCTGTAAATCAAAAGGAATTAATTCTTGCCCTCTAATGAATGACACAGGAAATAAAATCAGTAAGAGATACATATTAGCAATGGGAATGTTAAAGGTTGGATTGGAGGGAATGCTGAATTGTGATCTAAAGGAGAGCTCTACCTCTTTCCTATTGTAATACAGTTTAGTACTTATACACAGTTTAATCTACTTGCCATTATTTACAAAAGAAATTTTTTGAAGAAGGGAAATGGATAATAGCCCAAGTCCAGCAGCAGCAAGAGCAATCAGGTTTGGTGAGCTGAAAAGGAGGGGATTTTCAAGTTTCTGTGAAATGTATTGGCCAGATTTCAAAAAGGGTGATTAATGTTCCAAAAATTTGTAAACCTTGATAGTGAAACATACAAATCTATTGTGGACTCCAAATGTAGTGATGAGATGATACCAAAAATATTTCTGATATTTCCAATGTGATTCCCAATACTTCTTAAACCTTCTGAAGTCAATGATTCCTAAAATTATTAAAATTCATCATTATCAGTAACAGCTGGTTTGGGAAATAAATACTTAATAAATAAAACATTAAGTAGAACCAACACAAAAAGTAAAATATCTTATAAAATAGAATTGGAATCTTCTTCTTAGAATTGGAATTGCAAAACTTGAGTTTAAACAACAATGGGAACAATTTCTTGATTTTAATCATCTCACAAGTCCTTAAATACCAAGCAAAAATTGAACCAATTTTACATTTATATTATTGTTTTAATTATAAATATTAAATAATACTAAATGAGTGATTTCACAGTGTATAAAAAGAAAAATATTATTTAGGGTTGAAACAAAGTAGAAATAACATCCTTTGAGGAAGGTTTGAGAATTGAAGATTCTATTATTTTTACACAAGAATAAGTCATTCGCATTAAAAATCATATTTAAGCATATGATTTAAACATCATGAGTCGAGAAAATTGGGAATCACATGGAGCAAGGTCTGGGCTGTATGGTGGGTGGTTAAAAGCACCCCAGCCAAAAGATCTGATCAATTCCTGGGTACTGATGGCAGTGTGCAGTCTTGCATTGTTGTGTAGCAGCAAAACTCTCTTTGACAGCTTCCTGCAACATGTATTCTGAATTGCTTAGCAGAGCTGTTGTCAGGGTTGCACAGTAAACCTCTGCATTGATGGCTGTTCCTCATGGCATAAACTCTAGCAAAACACCATGCCTGTCCCAAAACACGCTTGCCATGAACTTGCACTGCAACATTGTTTACTTTGCTTTGACAGGAGATGCTGTGTGGGGCCATTCCACACACTGCTGTTTTAACTCAGGAGTGATATGGGACACCCATATTTCATCTCCTGTGATGATTTGGCTTAACATGCCATTGCCTTCTTTGTTGTAATGAGTCAAAAATACCAGTGCACAGTTCAGTCTCTTAATATTGTGGTCCTCTGTAAGGAGTTTTTGGACCCATAGACCCAATTTTCTAAAGTTTAAGTTCCTAGGCACAATTGTGTATAGCACTGACCTTGAAACTTGAGGAAATTCCATGGACAGCATGTTTATCATGAATCTTCTGTCCTCACAAATTTTCATGTCAGCTGCATTCACCAAATTGTCTATGATGACAGATGGCCACCCTGGGTGAGATTCGTCATGAACATTATCATGGTCTTCCTTAAACTGTCTGACCCACTTCTGTACTTCACCTTTGCTCATTGCATTAGGACTATACACTTCACAAATCCCATGATGAATTTCTGCAGCCGACATGTTTCTTGAAGTCAAAAACCATATCACTGATCATATCTCACATTGAGTGGGTGACTCAATAACCTTAAACATTTTGATTTCACACAGTGAAGAGTACATATTAGATACAGAGCTACAACTAGCTTGTAGTCGTTCACAAGGCATGCTGGGAAGTGGCACATGTACTCATTGTGGCACACACGCTAACTACAGGAGTACAAAAGCGATTGGCCCTTACTTAAAAAATGTCCCTCGATTGTACGTGAATATAAGCCATAGATGTATGAGGGGATCCACCACTAATAGTAATGAAACCCCCTACTTGTTTAGAACAAGCTCCAACAGTGTAAAGATAATGAATATTGCTGTACATACTGCAACTAGTATCTTTAACAATGGTGCTTCAAATTATGAACCAAATGCATAGCATTTTCAGAGTCATTGTGCAGCAAATGCAAGAAGAGAAGGACCAATGTTGATCTCTTGTTGACAGATCAATGAGTGCAGGTTTTTATTAAAAGGAAGCAAATGGAGTGCATGTCTTGCAAACACTTTGCTAAATAAGAGAAATACTCACATTATGCTGCAGGGATCAAACAATAAGGTTATCATAAACATCCATTTTATTGGTTGAAATTATTGTTCCAAATTTTTAATGTTATTCTTGAAATGTGGTTCTTCAAAACAGTGTACACAATAACTCAATAGTGCAATTTGATTGCATGAAATTTTACATTACTTATTCTTACATAACTCTCTATAGCATAGTTAGGAGATTNTAGTGAAGTTTCAGCCAGCTGAAAGTATTTTTTCGATGTCGCAATAATATTTTCAACTTAGTTAAGTCTACAAGGAGACCTTTTCGTGTCATCGTTGAGTGCACAACCTAGATTGTTGCCTAGTGTACGTGGGTCTACTTAGACTGATGTCAAACATATCTTTCAGTGGTGCTGTTCTGATATGGCAATGCCAAATTCCCTTCGGTTGGATTCACTCTGCGTGATGAGATCAGATTACCGACGTACGTTTTTCGTAAAATTCATTGGTATGAATTGTGTATGCCGTGGTTCTTGTTAATCAGAAGTGCAAACTCTGAGAAATCAATTAGCGATAGATTGGAGTAATCACTAGGACAGAGAATTGGTTCTGGTTGTTTTCAGCCATACATGATAGCTAATTTTTTAAAATTAAACTGAATCATTCTAACGTAAACTGTGGCTATGTGTGGACAAATGAGACAGTTAAATTCCTAGCTATTGATGAAGATGATTTTAAACAAACAAACAGGATTAATATAGCGTTTGAGCGTAGCACTGTTAAAATAAGTTGTTATTCGGCCACTCAATGGCCATAATTTTAAGCAGAAAATTCTAGGTGATAGCTTAGAGGAGGACCCTAAAGCCTTCTGGTCGTACGTTAGAGAGACACAGGGAAAATTACAAACCGTTTGCTCATTAAGGGATAACGATGGCAATATTACTATATTAACTTTGGCCGGCTTTCGTCGATTTCGGTTCGCGTAGCATAATCAGCCACCGCGAATCGAAGCGCGAGGCGACTACTCTCTCGGATATGAAAGTCAAAAACTAAAGTTCTGTTCAAGATAACGTCTCGAAACAAACCGTAAATAAAAATTTCAACGTTTTTCTCAATTTATCTCGCGACAAGTTCTTCGTCACGTGAGGGACAAAAAAGTTTTAGGCGACGTATAAATTAGACTGCACGACCAAATTTTTCGAAAGTTACGTTATGATTTCACAATTTTTNAAAGAAAAATTACATTTAGTAATTCATAATATATATAATTAGTTGGCAACTACTTTAGGCTAGTTATAGCCATCTTCAAGCGTAAAATCAAAATTATTAAAATCTTTCTTTGTTGTTCAAAACCATTTGTATTCAATAATTTCTCATGATAGTACATTTAGAAAAGGTTACAGGTATTGATTATTTACATAATACAATTATATGACACAGAATATAAAATGTTTCATATAAATAGCTTCACTGGAATTGATTTATAAAAATTACCATTTATTGCATTGGTCAGATAGGCCTACCCCTTGAGATCAATTCATCATATCATTCATTAGATGAAAATAAGTTTTTCATGAAAAAATGTAATAAATGTGAATTATTTTTCTGATTACTTAGATGAAAAATAGTCATACAGAATAAGTTGATATTAAATAAAAGATATATCCTCTAAAAGAATCAAAAATTCAACAGTCCTGCATGGAAGAACACTTTATTTCTTAAAGTGCATAGGATAAAATGAAACTGGATATTCCAAAAATTTTTGGTTGCTGAGATGATGAGGGACAAAAAGTTATTGACAGTTAACATATGTAATTTTACAAAAAATCTTCATTTTATGAAGAGGATTACTAAACTACACATAATAAGCACTGAAGGAAGATGACAGCACAAAAACTGAATAAGATATATAGATTGAGTGAAAATCAATGAAGGAAAATGTTGTGACCTTCAAGATAACTATGTTTAACTGTATATTTAATTTTCAAACGTCATTCAGGTTGTATGACATGGCTCATAGACCATTCAAATACAGAATTGCTTACCTTTAATTTTGTCTCGATCCAGAGATCACTCAGCTCCTCCTTCACCCCACTTGGTTTACCCTGAAGAGATTTGCATCTTTGGTGATTTATAGTAATTTTCATCATCAGTTATTAAGTTAATAAGATTTAATGTAGTGGTAGCTTTTTAAAAAGTGCTTTGACAGCTAATGCCATTTGACACAAATAGGCCCCACTGAGAATTGAACCTTGGGAGCACCTTTACCAAAAGTGAATGCTCTACCCCTTTGCTATCTTATCAGGCTGTACAGATTCATGACTACTTAAAACATTTTCTTCAGTAGCCAAGTATAAATTTATCAAACATGGGACATGTTTAATTTAATTAGTATACAATTCCAAACGAGTTAGGATTTCCTGGTTTCAGTCTACTTTGCAATCAAGTGATCCATTACACAAATCAAGCCTCAAAGATGAACATACTGTATGCTCATGAACTTAAGATTCATTTCAATATTCTTTGCACAATTGTGATGATTAATGAGTAAGTGACATAAAATTGAGTAGTATAAAATCCAAAGTGTCTATTTTTAATCCAAACACATGAGAATATCATGAGTAGTGAATACACATGAGAAAATGGCAAATAAATCCATTTATCTAGGACAAGCACGTAAGACATACTAAACATACAAAATGTGAACACAACAAAGAACACATATAGAATGTAGATATTAAAAAAAATTTGCATCGATCAAAATCTAAGTAAAATATGAAACATAATCAAGGGCATTGCCAGGATTTGTCTTGGAGGTCAGAGTCATGGAGTGAACACAAAATTACCTCGGGCAGGCAAATTTCTCTCCTGAATGTAATAAAGATGGAATCAGATTTCCATTACTTTCATACATCCCTGCTAGTCATAAGTGGTATAACTGTAAACATCTAAATGGTTACAATTTACCTCCCATTATCTTCATATTTTTAAACCCATTTTGGCCTTGGCAGGTGGTTTTACATTCCCCCATTTATTTAAACTATATATAAACATTGTAATTCAAATTATATAATATCGCAACAGAACTGTAACAGGTAAAGAAGGTGAATGCCTACTGAAGAAGAAAAGAAAATTGTAAAGGAAATTACACTATTACATGGATAAAGAGAAACAAGAATGGTAACAGAAACTGATTTTGTAGAGTTGCAATAGTCGCTTTCCATCACTTTAGACATTTCTGTTGCCATTATGTATGTGCCTTCATAATGTTCTACTTGTTCCTATGAATTTCTGTTTAATTTATACTGAATGCATAATTTTATATTTTTATAGTGAAATCTGTAGCTTCTAACATGGATATTTGTTTTTATTNTTTAAGTTGAAATCGACCATCGTATACTACAAATCCTAATTTTATCCATTTGAATCAGACGCCCCTCGTAAAGGAGACCCGGCGCGAGGCTTTCCGTTTCCCCCATAAGGCAATACTGCCAGGATTTTTGGAACGGGGAATAGTGATCCGAAGAAGAAAGCGAACATCCTTAACGACCAAGGAAATGGGTTAGATGACTTGGCACGATAAGTCGTGCATCTCGGAAAATGCACCTACCTACATACATAGTCTCCCAAACGGCATGGAGAAATGTTCTGGCGGGATAGATCAATGGTTAGAGCAACCGACCGGCAATTGGGAGACCCGGGTTCGAGTCCCGGTTCCGTCAGACTTTTTTCATGTCCGTTTCTCCCTGGGAATCCTTAACGACCTTTACCAAAGCGTATTCGCAGCCGATAATAGCTCAGACAGCCTTCCGGTAACAAACACAAACGCGTTGATGGCAAGTATTTGTTTNTTACTCGTCAGATTCGGGCCAAAATAAGAAAATCCGACTTTCATTCTTTTTTAGGCCTTATACTGCTAAACTAGTAAAAAGCAACATTAAATTTTAACAAGATTTTATGTTAATAATAACGATACAAAAGTGTTCCACGCATTTATAACAATTTAAAGAGGCGCCTTCTAAGTGTTTCACTCAGCTCCGTCCTTCCAACAGCCAATAGAATGCGGAGAAAAGTTTAGACTCGCTCTCTTCCTGCTTCACGCTAGTTATGCGGGTTGCATCCGAGGTGGTAAGATTTATGTGGAACTGGGTGTACATTGTTAAGTGCAGCTATTGGAAAGCTTAGTCTATTTTTGGCAGTCAAAGAACTTACGCATGTTTAACTGTGATCAGTGATTTTTGACTTGCTGTAAAAATGTTACAAAGAATTTGCATTAAATTCTGCTAAACAAATTAAATAAAGTGCTGCACCACATTGAAAAAGTTAAATGTTGCTTTTGCGAATGTTCAATGAATAAAACAAGCATTTACAAGTGGTACAAAAGTCTTAAAGAGGATCGTGAAGACACTGCAAATGACAAGTGCCCTGGACGTCCTAGCACATCGACAACCAATGATAAAATCTAAAAGGTGAAGAAAATGATTATGGACTATCCCCGAATCACTATCAGAGAGGTTGCTGATGAGGTTGGCATATCATTTGCCTTATGCCAAGCAACTTTTACAGATGTTTTGGGCATGAAACAGGTGGCAGCAAAATTTGTCCCAAAATTGTTGAATATTAAATGGATCATAACCGGTTATGAAACATGGGTGTATGGGTATGACGTCGAAACTAAGGCCCAGTTGTCCCAATGGAAACTTCCTGAAGAAGCAAGACTGAAAAAAGCAAGTCAAGTTCGATCAAATGTGAAGGTTCTGCTCACAGTTTTCTTCGATTTCAATGTTGTAGTGCATCAAGAGTTCTTGCCTCCAGGTTGTGTGGTCAATAAGGAATATTACCTGGAAGTTCCATGCAGTTTGCATGAAGCAATCCGAAGAAAACGATTGGACCTGTGGCAAAACAATTTGTGGCAATTGCACCACAATAACACACCATCTCACACCTCACTGCTTGTTTGTGAATCTTTGGCAAAAACCAACACCATTATGATGCCTCAACCACTATATTCACTGGACATGGCCTCCTGTGATTTCTTTCTATTCCCAAAACCAGAATTATATATCATTCTGAATAAATATTCCTGTTGCCAATCACAGTTAAACACATGTAACATATTGAACTGCCAACAATAGGCTAAGCATTCAAAATAGCTGCCCTTAACAATGTAGGTTAAGGACATCTGTACTAGTACACAGAAAAATTTTTTTCACAATTGCAGTCGTAGAGCCCGGGATATTTAAAAATTCCGCATACTTTTTGATCACACCTCATACATAATAGGGTTGACAAATTACTGATATAAGATCTGAGCAGTGACTATATAATTATATGACTCCATAATACAGTCACCTATGCAATGTTTTGTGGTATGGTAAAATTGTTATCTTGTGTTAGGCATTGATGTTTTTTACATTGTAGGAAAATCTAAACTCGCATACATTGCATCAGTTTGAAAGTAATTGGAATCATAAAAGCCTGCCTTTCCTTATGTGAGCTATTTTTTATATGAATGTGATTGTATGCAGTCATTAGGGTTTCAGGTTAGGGATTGGCAACCATATTTTGAAGGGAGCTGCAAATGCTGTAATGAATAAGTATTCCATGCACCCTCATATAAGATGTATTTTTTTCCAAAACATTTAGGTTAAAAAGTTAAGAGTCTTATGGGAGGATATAGATTGTCCACGATATTTATTATGGTAGATATGGCCCCAAAATCCTTGGTGCATCTTAAATGTGGGTGGGTTTTATGTGTAGGAATATACAGTAGTTGCTTTTGTAACAACAGCTAGAAACTGAGGAATAAGGTTGTTAAAAATTAACAAATATTACAAAATTGGAGTAAATTTACTTGTACATGGATGTATTACAATAACTTATTTGAAAGATAAGAAGTATTATTGCAAGGTTGGCAATCAATTTCTTCTAATGTTGTTTTAATTCTCTTTAAAGTTATTCAAAAATTCTAGCTGTTTACAGAAACCTATTAATGAAAATTTTCATTACTTTTTAATTGAGGGGCCAAATATCAAAAGAGAAATTTGCAGTTTTCCTTACTTAATATGCCGTGAGTTAGTGTAGGTGATGGGATTGCCTGAACCTTTTCTAAGCCATTATGTAGACTCTCTATTAAACTAATTTTAATTAAACATTTATTTATTTATTTTATTCCATAACTAGAAAAATCCGACTAGGCAGAGTTCGAACCCAGGATCTTGGTGTTGGTGTGCTAGCATGCTAACCACTCTGCCACCCAGCCTTTACCGGCCATGGTGGCAGAGTTTAGGCATGGGTATTATAATGAATACTTAAAATGGACTTAAACTAATGCACACTTTAGGAGTCAGTATTATAATGGTTTGTTGGAGTTAAAGTGAAGATTATAGTTTATCTCCATGCTAATTCATCGTAGGATAACTTAACCCCTTAACTAGGATAAGCGTCTATAGACAAGCCTCAATGTCACTCGCCGGGTGAGGAGCACGTCTATAGACGTGCCTTTTGAAATAATCCCTTGCTCGATGGGGAAAGCGTTTTTAGATGCCAAATACAGTAGAACTTTTCCCCATCTGTGAATGTTAAGGAAATATTAGTCCCAAGTTAAGGGGTTAACTATAACTTTCACTTTAACTCTAACAAACCATTATAATATCAGCCTTAAGGTGAGTGTTAGTTGAAGTCCGGTTCATGCATACTTAGTAATAAAGGGCCTTAGTGTAATAAAAAGAAATAGGAGTGAATTTCATTACCCTTACAGTGTGAATGTATTTGGAAATCACCCTCTAAGATCAACCTTTGAATTGAATATCAAGTATTCTCTGATTCTCTATTGTTTCTATTCTTTTCAGAATATACTTCCTGTGTGTGTTTTAGAGCTCCTTTCAGAAGCAAGCTTGGGATGTGAGGCATCAAGTGATCCTGCTGAAACTGAAGATCTTCCTCATACTAGAGCCTTACATTTCTTGAAAGTTATAGTTGAAGATTCGTCATTATTTAACTCAGTGGCACAATTCATGAGTGAAATTGCTATTATCTGTATAAAAAGTTTCAGCAGCAGAATATGGGCAATCAGGTAATGTAAAAATTCACTTTCATAAAAATGTTAGTATATTTTCTG
Organism: Ladona fulva; assembly: GCA_000376725.2. Classification (NCBI taxonomy): domain Eukaryota; kingdom Metazoa; phylum Arthropoda; class Insecta; order Odonata; family Libellulidae; genus Ladona; species Ladona fulva. The sequence continues at coordinate 176,055 of KZ309223.1, read as the reverse complement.
AGGGTGAATCCATGAAGGAGTGAAACCCTTTGAAAACATCGAAGATATGCCTCATGTTTAACTACCTGCTACTCATTTATTTTTTTTCAGATAAACATAATAATTATTCTGTTGATAATTACCTAAATTTCATGCACCGAAAACAATTAAAATATTTTCATGTTAATGTGAGCTTTCCTTTGTCTGATACTTATTTTAAAAGGAGAAAGTCCTCGAATATCTCTCTAGGTAGATTTAGAATATATAAGATGTCAGGAATTTACATCTTACAAAGACAGATTGATGCAAGAAGAAGCAACAAGATCATGAAGAATGCCAGAAAATGTCTAGCAATAGGAATTTGAGAATGGAGTGCAACAAGGTGAATGTTTGTCACCCAATCTTATTTAGGAAAGTTACAGAGCTTTAAATCCAAAAAGTTGGAACCTCTGGACCTAACTCTGGTCAATTACTATCAAAAGAAAGTTTTAGCTGAAATTATTGGACAGCTGATGAATGACGGAGAGTACCCTCCGTCTAGTGCTACATGAGTAGCAACAAGTTGCTACACTATAGCACTAGTGACAGTTAGTAAAAGAGATGGAAATATAAAAGACAGATCCAAGCATGCAGAGAGGAATACTTTTTCTTTACTGTTTAGTTCAGTATATTTATTTGACGTGTACATTGAAGTTGAGAGTGTGTGAGATGTATGGGTATCAATCGGTAATTTTTTGGATCATCAGATAACTTGACATTTATTAACTGCACTTAATTAACCATGAAGCCTAAAAGAAGTGTAATATGGAAGTATTTCAGTGAAATTGATTCAGATACAGCAAAGTGCAATGTTTGCAATAAAAAATACTCCAGGAAAGGTGGCACTACAATTTCGCCAAAAGGTCATTTAAAAGCACTTCATGGGGACAAGTANATATATATTATTTTTGCTGTGATGGTTATGAAAACTTTGCACATTTTTGCAGATGAGCTGTTTACTGGCAAGTGCCATTGGTAAGGGTTTTGGCAAAATGGGAGGAGAGACTTTAAAAGAGGAAGATGTGGAAAAATGTGCACAGATGATCACCTTTGTTTTGCTGAATTGTAGACATAAAGGAGTCATTGAATCTGCGGGGGGTGCCATTTTCTCCCTTGCTTCTTTCTGCTCCAGAAACTCGAATCCAAATCTCACACGTTTACCTTCAAAGTTAGTGCAGCAGTGTATGGATGTGGCCTTTAAGAATGGGGGCTGTGTAGGAGGCACTTCCATTACAAGGCGCTCGGCTGGACTTGCAATACTGCTCCATAAGCTAGTAGCAGCTGATGCACAGGTAATCATTTCTATTTTAGAAATAACAGTTATCTTCAACCCAAACATAACATCAATAATTTTATTAACATTTTAGCCCATCACAAAGTTATTTTTCCTTACACTCTGCTTTAAAAATGGTTCACTTTTTTCATTCATAGGTTTACCTGGAATACATTTTTTATTAGAAAATATTTTTCTTTACTTCATAAGAAGTCACCCAACATTGGTATTGAACATTAAAACAAGAAACCTGATCAATGCATTTTCTTTCCATTTTCTCCACAGTTATGCAGCACAGCTTATGACATCCTAAAAAGTCATCCTGCATGTGTGTGTGTGGCATGACCTCTTAAGAAGTAATCTGTATAGAATTGGTTAAGCATCAGTAATTATGTTTAAAATTCTTGAATTTAATTTTGGGCTTATTTATGAGTTGCAAATGGGCTGATCATCAATTTTTTCATAATTCTTGCTATGTATACCATAATATGCCTGAAAGATTTCAATTTTCCCAGTATAAATTTCATCATTCCACCCTATCTAAGTAATTTTCAGTAGTTTTATAAAGTATTCCAAATACTGTCAAGTCTGTTTACTTTGAGTACATTTCATATACTCAATATACAAATTATACAACTTTCATATACATCAATATACTGAATCAGAATTTTTTGCACTTCATCACATCACTTTCTTTTCATTGATACTTAAGTTGAATAAGTTATTCATTTAAATGAAAACTTACCAACGTTGTTAAAGAAATTTTCATTATATTAATTACTTAATTGCTGGATGATTTCAATATACTTACTGAGTTCTNATTCTTTCCGCGAACTATACATGATAATAATAGGCTAAAAAAATAGTCCAAACGCCCGGTGTTTTCACCCCCTGCCACACGCCGTAAGGCGGCTTGCAGAGTATTTATGTAGATGTAGATGAATGGCCGATGCAGAATACCTGATTTTGGCCGAATACCGAGGCCGAACTTCAGTTCATCTCTAGTTTTAAGCATAAGTGTTTTGTTAAAATGTATACATTCTCACGATATACGTAATGATATTTTGAATATACACTGTTTGAGATGCATTTTTAACATTTTTTCCAAGATAAGCATGAGATATCTTTTAATTACTTGCATCCATTGGGACAAAAACTTGGACTTATTAACTGTGGTTTCAGTAACTGTGGGACTTTTCAGGAACATAAAACCTGTGGTTGCCAAAGGTTTACTTTATTTTACATTTAAATGAATTTTTATAAAACAGAAACTGAAGAATGGTTATCAGAGATAACTATCAAAATTTTGTTTCATCTTTTCACCAAAATACTGACATATACATTGATTTAATTTTCCAGAAATGCTGCACTGCTGTTATTCGGACCAGTAGTATCAAAATTGGTCACTCAAAATGGTGTTGAGGGATGTGAAGGCACACTGGAGGAACTGAAAGCTCATTACCCTCATTTGGTGGATTTCATTTTGATGGAACTCCAAAAGGCTGTTAATTGGGGAGAAGACACTTTTGGAATAGTGTCACCTTCTCTTATCCCTATATTATCTCTCTGTTCAAGAATTTCCATTGGAATGCCGCAATTACATTCCGAGTCATTTAAGAAGATATTATCTGAATTTCATGTTGTTTTCTTAAAGCTTTTGTCATCTCCAATTATCATGGTTAGGAAATTGTCAGCCAAAGCTATTTCATCATTCACCTCACTTGTTGCAATTCCATCTCAAATTTCAATCCACATCAATAGTTTGGATGATTCAATGTCTAAAAACAATGTGCACGGCAAGTTGTTTTGCATTTCCATGCTCAATGAAAAATTTACTTTTAATTCTTATTTAATGCCCACATTCTCTCAGAAATCCATAGAGATGAATAATCTCATAAAAGAAATAAAGCTCACAAATATGGATAATAAAACATCTTTCTTCGTCCAGTCTTTGCTCTATGAAATGCAAGGTTGTGATGAAGAAGGAATGGTCAATTTCTTTGGAGATGAAAATAAAAGTTGGTTTCCAGGGATGAAGTTGAAATCAGCATTGACTATCGATTCATGTATAATGACTTGTCCTGAGAATAGTGTCTGTGACATCATAAAAAAGACCAAACATAGCCTTGATTGTCTAGAAATGAGCTTGGATTCACTAATAAAGAGAATTGAATCAAGCGATTTTTCCAAAAAAACGGCTGAAAATATAACTGAATTGTTGATTGATTTGTTTGATCCAAGCTTTCCGCCAAATCTTCTGGCACATTTTCTGAGGTCTATTTACTTATTGACTAAATCCTCATCCACCATAACAATTTCAGAAGCCAAACTCAAGAGTGTTTTTATACCACTCCTCTCATTTTCAAAATATGGGACTTCCTGTGCAGCTGAAGCTCTTCCATTTCTTGCTTTCTTTGCTATTAAAAACCTTGCATCAAAGAAAGAATCAAATGTAGTGACTGATCTTGCCATGAACTTAAAAGAGAGAAGCTCTCCAAAACACTGTGAAGAAATGCGTAAGGAAGCTGGAAAGGCTCTCATTCATTTCAGTACACTATTTGATGATACGAAAGGAAGATTAGAGGAGCATGTGGAAATCAAGGCTTGTGTGATTCATTCAGCAGTTTCCCTCCTTCAGGATGAAAACACTGATGTGAGGATGGAAGCAGCTATTTGTATATCAAATTTAATGTGCGTTAAGGGAATTTCTATACAACAAATGGATTTCAGTCCCCAGTATTGCCTTAAGTTAATATTCTCTAACATTGCGCAACTATTGCCTCTGAAAGATGCCATGGAATTCCTTTGGAATCTTTTAACAAACGAATACTCTCTTAATGAATTAATGAACAGAAGAATGTCCACAGCTGTTTGCAATCCATTTTCTCATGGAGTCTCCAATGTGTATGCTGAAAAAGTAATCATAACTAGCATTGCCAGAAAAACACTCTTTACTTTGATTGAGATGAACTCAGATGCTTTTAAAATAACTCTTGCTAAGGAGAAGAAGAGGATCATTGGTGAGGCAGTAGCCATCAATAAATTTCTGACACTTCATGGCTCTGGTGAGTATTATATTTTTCTTATTTGAGGAATTTGATCTGTTGAGGGTTGATTAGGGAATGATATTCCATTCCAATTGATTACTCCCAAAATCTGGGGATAATTTAGACACGTCCTAGGATTTTGGGATTGGTATTTTAGTCTTTTGCTCAAAGTTAGTGATAAAAATTAAAATATATTATGGGGGAAATAAAATACATGGTGTTCCAAATGAAGTATCCCAATTTTGTTATGTTATCAGGAGAAAAGTAATAAGGATATGGTACACTTGAGTTTCACAACACTTTGAGTTTGTTTTATAAACATTAGACCTGTGTAAGAGTCCCTTTTGGTAATATGATGCATGCATATGCTCCAGTTCTATCCAGGAGTGCGCTAACATATCATGAGAAACAGTTCAGATTGCTTCCAAAATCCTAGTATCAAAATCATGAAGGTTTCACCATTATTTGGTGTAAACCTTGTGATCCTTAGAAGAGCTCCACTAAAATAAATTATATGGAGTTATGTCTAATCCTTGGACTGGGAATGAATGATCTCCTCAGAGATGCATGTTCAACCCAAGTTGTGATCAAACCTGAATCTAGAGTCCTTTGTGCCTTAGTGCAAGATATTTGTTTGATTTTTAAGTTTTGTATTCTGCAGAGGAATACTTTGGTGATAAAGTGCCCCAATTTAGAAAAAAANTCAAGTGAGTTATCATAGGGTAGAATTCCTCATTTGGTCTCAAAACTTTAAATTTTTATGTTTTAATTTCATTCTGTAATGAAATGAAATTGCCAATGAATGCACTTTTGCCAATGTATTTGTGTAAAATAAAAGTAAGACCTTCAAAATTAAATATATTTAAACTACATTAAGTTACGATATAATGCAGTTTGAAAACTTTTAAAAAACCCAGATTATATTTAAGTCATTGAAATTCCAAACTCACCAAGAAAGTATCATTATGCACTTCAGCATACTTAGATCTACTGGACAAAATTGCCTCATAACAGTTCTTTGTGTGATCACATTTCTCCTTGAAGTCCTTGAACTCCCACAATTTATCAGAACATTTACAGCAGACAAAGGAAGGATATTTATCACCTTTTGAAACCTTGTAATACAAAGGATATAGAATTAATCATACATACTATATAATGTCAGGCATGAATCATTGGTGTGGACACCATCCACAAGACATTTTTTCATTTCCATTAAAGATCCACGTCTCCTATAAAGGAAACTAGCTGGGGTAAAAATCATCAAATTAATATAAAACGCGAGTAAACAAACATGAAGATGAAATACATGCGAATTTTAATAAATATATTTTGTGGAAAACAAGTAACTATAGGTTGGGTTAAGCCTAGGCAAGGCCGGGGAATGTGACTGAATACATTGGCTGGACACCTGGGCTGCATTTAATGACATGAGCTTGAAGAATTAATCGATTTAAATTAGAATACAAGTATCACTGGTTAATAACTCTGAATCTGCTGGCAAGGAAATAGAAATAAAAGTAGCTTACTTTGTAATGGAGCAATTCCTTAATTGCCTTGGCAAGATTTGTCAATTCTCCACTGTTCTCAAAAAGGAATATTAAGAACACATCACTCCTCAAGCATAGTCTACACTTCCTCCAGACTTCACGACTTTTAGTTACGAGCATCCTGAACCAAATTCTAACTAAACGATAAACGAGACTTTTGATATCAGCTAAAACTCAGTGTTGCGCAGAAATTTCATAATTTCCCTTACCGAAAATCATAATACAACCATCTACATCTCCAACCGCCATAATAATACTTCAAACGAACCAAAACAAACACGACCAACACGACGTATCAAAACAAAGGAGCGCTAACCGACACATCCGACACATTGTCTCATGACCAGTATCCATCCCAGCATGGCCATAAACCCATAAGCCCATAAGCCCTATAAGCAGCCAATGTGGCCGTCACTATGAATGTAATGGATGTATATACGAGCCAAGGTTTCTTGCAGTCCATCATCGTAAGACCAAAATTATTACAGTGGTGAAATGGATGCAATTCTCTAATTATGTCTGTCCTACCAACAGAAATTATTCAATTATGTGCTACTTCTTTGCGTCAGATGAAAATTGGAGAAAAGAATGAAATTAATGTTTCTCAGTTCCGGGTATGTCTCCGTTTCTCCATAAGTTTCTAATTTTTTTCCTTGCGTTAAATTTCATGAAACATTTTTTTCCAGCTGTTTATTTCCTCCCTTAGAGCTTATCGGGAGGATGTTGCTTTGTGTACTGACAACTTTAGAGAGCTATTCACAGCACTGTTGGACGTTTTGGCCAGTGGTATTTTGCTTCCTGACAATGAAATCTTACTATTTACAGCATTGTGCATATTTTGCCGGAGAACTTTGAGCGTAGAGGAAAACTGCAAATTTCTAAATGAATGCATATCAGCCAAGCACTCATTGTCCGTAAAAGTTCATTATATCGGCAACACATTTTATCATACTGTAATAATAAAGAAAGAGTATTTATATCGAGCGTGCTTGTGTTATTCTATTCTTCAATGCTACGACGTGGATTCCTTTCGTGAATTCTACGATCCTTGCTATTTCCCTGCCGATCACTGCCCAAAGAATTCATTTTTGCTTATGTTTGAAATTTTGGAGAATTACTGCAACAAGATTTTTAGCAGCTCTTATCTGACTTACAAGTCAATGATAACTTGGCTATACAGGCTTAATGAATTATTTTGTTCGAAATTAATCGATCTTTCCCTATATTTGTGTTATTTAAGAAGAGTTCTTTTCGTTGTGAACTGTAACTGGGAAAATCAAGCAGCAGCTGTTAGGAACAAAAATTTGGAGATAATGAAGTTCTTGGTCAGTATGTGTCCTGTTAGCGTTCATTCAGAAAATGTTTTAAATATACTCCATGATGTAGGAATAACCTTACAACATCTATCTTGGCAAGTGAAGCGCAAGTACTTAATACTCATTGCTGTTTTACCGAAGTTTGGAATCAAGAAGGTAAGGATGTTGCTCATGTAGGATACTAAAAATTAAAGATCGAAATTCACATGATCTAAATAGAAAATGTTTAATGAAAATAATTTAATCCCTTTAAGTCAATTCCTTAAAATACTTGGATGTATTGAAAAGATTTATTTTTAGTTATTCATTTTGTATTTTTTCAGGCACTTGAAAATTTTCCAGAAATTTGCGAAGGATTAGTTTATAGTCTTTCCCATCCACATTTGGTTTCAGTGGGCACAAATCTTTACAGAGAAGTTATGAAGGGGATACAATTTGATGATTGGCAACGTTTTTTCTTCCATCCTGTAAAAGAGATGTTGTTTGGTAGCAATAGGTTGAGTTCAAATTCTAATAGATGCCACATTTTCTCAAGATAAAAATTATTACATTAATACCAATATTTTATTTTAGGACGGCAAAAGAAAACTTCATGAGCCATTGGATGCCTGAAACATTGGAATCATACTCAGTGCTTCTAAAATCCCTGTTAACAGGAAATGTAAATACCTCATTGTTATTGCCAATGCTGTCGTTGTACAAGATAGGAAGGAAATGTGATTTATTGAGTTGGGAGGAGATGAACAGAGAGCTGATTTGCAACTGCCTGCATCATTTGGATGAATGGATCAGAATTGAAGCATTTTCAGTGGTTTGTGCAAGCACTAAAACTACAGTGCCTCCAACTCCAGAGGAGATTGAAATGGTTTGTACATTTATAGAGGAAAATGTAAATGGTGATAATGCGAGGGTGAGACAGCTCATGGTAATGTCATTTAAAAATCTTCTCACTAGAGTAAGAGATTCCTATAACAGTTCAGTTGAAAACAAAGAAAATACGGTCAATAGAAAACTTATCATGCATTGGATAAAGATGTTCATAATAGATTGCAGTAAACCTGGATCTAATTACCAGCGGAAGATTACTTCCCTTTATTTATTAAGAGACATTTTTGAGTTATCTAGGGAAAAAAATCACCCCAAAAGGCAAAAAGTTAATGCTTCCATTAAGTCTTTTGAGGAGAAAATCACTGTTGATTTTAAATCTAAGGATATGTTTTCCCTGCTGTTAGAAAGCATTTCATATCCTGCTGATGATGTTAGACACCTAGGATGTTCTATTTTAATGGAGAATTTTGAGCCTCCCAGCGATGAGGTGCTGCAGAATTTGTGGGAAAATGCTCTGCGTAAGTGTTCATCATCCATGTTTTATGAAGTAGAATGTGGTGCAGTGTTTGCAGAACTCTTTGCTCATTGGGAAATTAAACGTCATGGTTTGAATGTGAGGGATAGTTTTGATTTTTTTGAAGTAATGCTTTTCCGAGCAGAAAAACAGCTGACAGAGACTACGGAGGACTTGTTAAGAAGTGCAACAGAAGGTGCTATTCATGGAACTCTTGGGATTTTGCTCAGAATGCTGTCCAATTCTCATATTTATGCAAAGATCAAAGTGAAAGAAGATCAGATGAGGAGATTGCTTCACCTCCTTCATCATTTGATTGCACATTTGATTGGAGTACTTTCTTCAAGAAAAACATCAAGTGAGTTATCATAGGGTAGAATTCCTCATTTGGTCTCAAAACTTTAAATTTTTATGTTTTAATTTCATTCTGTAATGAAATGAAATTGCCAAAACAGTTTTGTATGGGTTGTCAGTTAGCAGTTTTACGCAGTAATTGTCCTCTGGCATCCATGTAGTTTTTAACTTTTAGACTGAAAATATTCTAATCATCTCATGTTCCATGTAGATTGTATGTTTTAAATTCTTTTTTTCTAAGATTAACATTAATGTAATTGATGATGTGGGGAACACAAGTGTTACTATCCAGAGGGGCAGAGTTAGTCACGGTGATCATAGATCCCAAGGGACTGTCCTATTTTTGAATCTTTTGTCACCATTTGTAGAATCAAATATATGCTTTTTCACATTCAAACCTTTGCAAAAAATTGCTATTTTTATTGTTGATATTCAGTGGCAAAATGTAGTAAAAATCTTTTTCTTCAGGTAAATTAAAACAGTTGAAAATAGTTAAATTGCAATCTAACAAATAATCATTCTTCAGTTCATTTTATTATTATTATAAGGATTGTTAACTTTTACAAATATTCAACGTTGAAGTTTTCTTAAAAAATGATACCTTCCAAAAATGAAGTCATTTAACATTCAAAAGTATACATTACATACAAATACATTGCACTCTTTTAGTTCATTTTCGCTCAATTACAAGAGGTACTTTATTTCTGGTTTAAGGAAAATTTTTCCAACAAAATTGCAAAGAATTTTTTCAATTAGTATGCACCGAAGTAAAAAAACATTCCTCGAGAAAAATCAAGAGAATAACTTTGTCCCGTTTCACTTATGGGAAATATCCTGTTTTCAACTAGATGGGATATTGCCAGCCTTGTAATGGGTAAGTTGTGAATAACTGGAGGTGGTCTGTAGGAAAGGAAAGTGGAAGAAAATGTATCTGTGTGTCTGTATTCAGTAGAAAAAGGAATTGTTATGTTTACACATGGAGAGGATTGATGAAGGGAGAAGATTGTTAAAAATGAGAATGTCTGAGAAAGGCTAAGAAAAAAGGTGTCTGAAAGTGGGGAATGTAATCTGAAGAGACAAAATGTGTGTAGTTTGAAGAATGAAAGAAAATAAATATGTATGGATGTGTCTGAATGGGCCAGAATAATGCAGGGGCAGGAATGTATTGAGAAAGCTGTACACCTAACAGGTTGTTTGCCTGCTTCACCTTGTGTGGAATGAGTTGTTACATACATTTTTATACTTGATTTTTAGCATTCTCTTTTATGAATTCTGTCAAAACAGTTTTTTAATGTGCCAAACTTTTGACATTCTCCCACCATTTAAGCTTGGACCCTATCAGTAGAGGATCCTACAGTTTTGCAGTTTTGTTGTCAATGACATAAAGTTTAAAATAAGAAATCCGGTTCTTCAAGTAGAAAGTTTAGTGGTAATGATCCATCAAGTAATACTCTCAGTGGTTAAAAAGATCCTTCCCTTGCAGATAATGCACCTTCCTTTGAAGAAATGAGTCAAGCCATCAAATCTATCATCTTAAGGAATGAAAAAGAAATCTGTAAAACCGACCCAAAGAAGCAGAGTGATGCATATGAACTTCTGCTCAATTGCATTTGGCTCAATTTAAAGGTAAGTTTTTGTAAAGATTAACCCATAATCACTTGAGGTACAGTACATGAGCAAAAAAAACTCAAAAATTGCAGGTAACATAAGATTCGGGATACTCTTAAAAACTCCTTCAGTGGACAATGTTGCAACAATGTAAGGAGACCATGTCAAACATAACGGTACTTATATTCGCTGCAAGGGTTCGGTTTAAAGAAATGGTAGGAGCATTGCGAGCAGCTACTATAGCNATGAATTTGATATTTTATTAAAGTTAACGAATTGTATTTATTGCAAGAATCTGAATTGTATTAGAATTGGAAAATTATAGTAGTATTAGGAATTGTTTTGGCATTGATAAAATTTTCATATGGTGCTATCACTAGTTGTGGTCTTTTAGAAAACTTCCCAGCTAGAAACTTGGAGAGCAAGTCTTTTGTCTTGTTCATACCAAGTGCTACCACCTTGAAAAAACTTCAAAACCCCTTTTGCACCCTCACAACTGCATAATTACTTGCCCATTTAGCTGAACCACCATCTTCTCATGAACAAACTGCAGTGCTTATTTCAACAGCCAAAAGAAGCAGGAAAATTATGGTATAAACTCTAAGTCCTTCATATTGAAGGAAGAATGCAAAACAAAGGAAAATCCATTTACTGAATTTTGACAGCCCAATGTGATTAGAGCGTTCTATTTGGGATGCCCTGTAGATTTCATTCAGTAATGTGTTTTATGTGGGTGTATGATTCCATCAAATATCTTTTCTGATTTTCTATTAGTATGGACGTTTTGCATTGAATATTGATGGAGCATGAGTGATGTAACATTAGATAGAGCTTTCTCTCTGAGATATATATGTTTTGAAGTAAGAACTCAGGCTTTCCTGCTGTATCACATGGCGAAGGATTTCACAGGAATACATGCAGGTAATTTCTGGCTGGTGGACCGACATTTTGATAGTGAAGGCTGCCATCATCCTCAGAGTCGAGGTGTCGCTGTATTAAAATCCAGGGGTTTATATAGTCCTTCCACAAGAACTTTCACTTCTCGTCGGCTATTGGCAAGGCCCCATTCTCTCTCTGATTGGTTCGCGGATGGTTGTTGTCATCCTATTGGTGGTAGTGGCAGTTATTCCCTTTCACCAATGTTCTGGTTGGCATCTTGTGGGCTAATCCGGTCATTTCGTTTTATCTTCTTTAGGATGACAGTGTCCCATGTCCTACTTAGAGCGAAGCCTTGTTCTTGTTTTCTTTTTTTATCCAGATTTCTATTGCCTCGTTGGTCAAGCGATCCCAATATCCATGGGCTGAGCAGAGGCGTCTAGTGCTTGAGAAGTCTATTTGGTGGTTCATGCTGAGGCAATGGTGGAGTTTTTGGGATGGCCTAAGCATATGCAGGATGCATGTTCCTTAATATGGGTTTCTATATTTCTGGAGGTCTGCCCAATGTGGGAAAGTCCATACTTGCAGGGTATTTGGTAGATCCCGGGAGTTTTTAAGCCCAGATCATCTTTGACCTTCCCCAAGTATTCTTTAAGTTTTCCACAAGGTTTGTGGATTGTTTTTATTCTGTGTCTTCTTAGGATCCTAGCTACCTTTCCAGAGATTGTGGAGACATAAGGTAGGCAGGCTGTTGCTATTGGGTCCCCCATCATCCTCTTGCTGTTACTGTCCGTTTTAGTGCCTTCCATATATCCCACGGCTCGTATCCATTTTTTAGTAGGGTGGTCTAGTTCTTGTAGGCTCTCTTCGTCTGATATTTCCCTTGCTGGATGTACTAATATCGAGAGAACCTTTCATTGTGCAGGATGGTGGTGACTTGTATTATTCAAGTAGAGGTCAGTATGAGTTGGTTTTCTATATACGCTGTGCCCCAAGCTCCTGTTCAGTTTTCGTCGAATAAATACATCTAAAAAGGGAATGCCTCCATCCTTTTCGATTTCCATGGTGAAGGTTGCATTATTTTTGCAAATTCGATGAGTATTATTCATGTTAAGATGCTAAAACAACCATCACTTATTCTCTAATTAAAATTCCTTTTGTTTATCCAAACATCAGCTGTGTTTTACACTCTGAAAATGATTTTCTAAAATTTGATATCATAATTGTCCTCAGGTAATACTGATGCTTGGCCACATACATTTGATATTACCACATACGATTATTGAATGATCCTTCTGGAATTTTCATCCCTTAGGGAAACAGTCAGAAGAATTTAAGCTTGTCAATTAAAGTATTAATGAAAAATGTTAAATATCTTGATTAATAATTAAAGGCATATTTCAAACAGCTTTTTATATTTTAGACAGGTGCTTAGTCACAGCATTTGCAATAAAAATGGTGTCAAAATGAAGTATCATCAAAATAAATCCCAAATCTTTTATTTCAATAAATAAATGACAAATACTTTTATCACAGTAGTGCAGACAGTGAAAAATCAATATTTCTTACAATAGAAAACAATTTTCTGTTACACTTGAAGCATTTTGTCATTAACTTGTACCTGAATATTTTTTCCACTGATTATATTTTTATGCAAGTATTACCCACAAAATTTTTGAAGATATAATGTACTGTAGTTCTTTGAAGCCTAAGGTTTGCATTTTTAGTCAAATTTTTAGAAGTTCAAAAATAACTTTTGCCAATAATTTAAAATGTTTTTCAGATCAACTTTACACAAATCTGGAAGAGTACCTTGCATTGGTGAAAATCAAAACCCAACTCAAAGCTTTGATTCAAATAGAGTCATCCACTGAGCAGTTGAGTTTTTACTTGGAACTGGAAAAAGGTTTACCTGATGGTGGCAAGATCACAACAGATGTTGATATAACTTGTACAAAAAGTTTTTAAATAAACCAGCTTTTCTTTTAATGTTTGAAAATACTAAACACAAGAAGCAGAGTTATTTTCTTTCCACCACATCATCTAGATGTATAGAAACTATGTGTCTCCCTGGTACCATCACAAGTCCAAGCACCCGTGGTTCCTCCTTGTTGCAAACATCTGAGCAAAGGAAGGAATTCAAAACAAAGCAATTTAATCTCTTGATCACTTCAAAATTTGGAATCCAATTAAACCATTTTGAAATTCAAATTCAATCTTCACTTTCTAGAATTTAATATTTTATCTTTTAACCATGAAAATATTGAATAATATAGATTTATTGCAGAAATAAAAGTTAGAACATCCATTACACAATTTGGAATAATTAGTGAAAGAAAATTGATAAACTTTCAACATATATGATTTGCTAATGTATGCTAACATCAACACCACTCAAGGTCTTCACATAACATTTCTTGATTATCTTTCCTAACACTTAAGTAAAAGAATTTGCAGAAAAATTCATTTATTGCAAATTAGCATGCATTATAAAACCACACCCATAATTTTTGGAAGTTTATTTGAGGTATATGATTTTGTCACAAAATAGAGAGTTGACTTTCAACTGAGATGTAATATTACTTGATTATATACTTGAGCAATTGTCAGATATGATCAGGAACATGGATGTGCAATGAAGTGTATGAGAAGAAAGAAAGTTTCTCTACACAGTAAAAGCTTGGAAAAGAAAGTACACAGGGAATTCAATAACTGATGGGACAATATCAAAAGTTACACCAATTCTAACACAATTCTCATTTATTTCTGTGTTTAAAATTGGTAACTGCTGGTTTGGGGGAAAAATACTTAATGAACAAAGTATATTTATTGATAAAAAATTTTTACTGTATTTTATTAATGCTATTCGACTGACCTTCAGGCTTCAGGAATTCCTGACACGAGCCTAATATAATGTTACAGTTTTGATCAGTGCATAGAAAAATCCCTATCAACACTCGCCCATCTGTCATTTCTATTTTCAAATTTTTGTTCAACCAACTCCTTAGTTTAATTTTCCCAGGTGTATCTTCCTTAGCTGAATTGCAAGACTGGAAAAAAATTTCAAGAGATTATAATTCCCTGATAACTTTAATACATCACTAACAACATCAAACGCTTCATAAGTGACACTTTCTTAGTCTCTCAAGCTTACGCTTAGCTTGAGAGACCCCAGTAGAAAAAGGAATTTTAAAAGTGGCTTAACTTAATAACTTACACGCCAGATTGTTTTGAGAAATCAAGTGTAAAATCTCATAAGACAGCAAAATTGTATAGATGAAGAGAGGAATTGAAGAACCAATAAGGTTAAATAACGAGTTTATTTAACAGAATCTTCCGTTATTCAGTAATGATAATTGACAAAAAAGTCAAACACAATTAAGGTATGATGAAGTAATTGCAAGGTAGGTATGAAATGCAAATAAATAGTTTAATTTTTCACTCGCATTACCTTAAGAGGCTTGGCTAACAAGTGAGCTTTAAAGACTTCGATGAACTTACTATAAATTTAGGAGCATTCAGACTATCGTTGGCATTTTCTTGTGAATTTTCTGCATCGCTATAGCTTTCTTTATACATTCTCGAGAAAGCAGTACCTGTGGACAACTATAAATTAGGANTAACTTTCATCGATACAAAATTTGAAAGTAATTTATTAGTAAATTAATCGAAAGCGAACACCGAAGGGATCTGCGATCAATATAAAAGTAAGAAATCCATTCATTCAGAAATGAGTTCGGATGCAGGTGATCCAAGTTCCTCCTGATGCACCGCTTATTACTCCTTAGAAACTTCCATTAAAGAAAAACCAATCAACTCTAGAGTGAAATATTAAGCTAAGGGAGCATAATATGTTCTGCGGATATTCCTGGGAATGTGAGCGGAAGGAAGTTTTCAATGAATATGATTTGTTTAAATCTCCTCACCGAATTTTATGTGTGTGTTAAGTTCTTATCGAGGATATAACTAAAAATCATAAATGCTAAGGAATGAAGAAAGAATATTCTAGTTTCTCTTGCAACTTTGTTCCACAAATTCCGGTGAATATGATAAAATTTAATCATAAATGCCTTTTCCTTGCCTGCAGTTTACTTCTTTGGTGCACTTACTTACTTACTTGACCTGGTGGGTTTTCCACCAGGTCAAGTAAGTAAGTCAAGTAAGCAGTAGCTGATGTTTCGATGGCTAACTCCGCCATCGTCTTCCGGGCGATGAATGTTCAGGTCCTCCTTATGTCCTCCTTATATATGCTTCCGTCAAGGGCTGATGTCTCCTGATTGGTTGACCAAATCTTTCATCAAGGGGTACCTCTTGTAGTAGGATTGGCATTTGTGCTGCAAAAGAGTTATACATTACCTTAGTTTTCGATAAGTTTATCCTGAGTCCTATTTTCTGCCCAGCCACGTTTAGTTCTTGAAGTCTTGTTGCTAGATGTTTACCGTTGGTTGCAAAGAGTACTATATCATCTGCGAAACGCAAATGACTGATTTGCTCTCCATTGATCCGTAGGCCTCTTTTCTCCCAGTCTAAGGTGTTAAAGACTTCTTCCAGAACGGCTGTGAAAAGAATTGGTGAAAGGCAGTCGCCTTGTCTTTCTTCATGAGTTTCTTCATGCAGCATTACAAGGGCTGTGGCGTCCTTGTAGATGCTGCGTAAAAGTTGGATGTACTTGGTATCTATCCCTTATTTTCCCAGTGCCTCCAAGGTGGAGGAGGTACTTACCTAGTCAAAGGTCTGAGCATAGTCCACGAAGCAGAGTACTAGTGGCATCTCGTATTCGTTACGAGATTTCACTACTCCTTCGGATTTCTCCCTTGTCTAAGGCAATTAGTGAATAAGTGCGCTAGGACAGGAGAAATTTCTCTAACACCAAGTTACAGATATTCTGCTAAAACTCCATCAGCTCCTCCTGCCTTTCAGGAAAAAAGCATTTATTGAAACATCGGTCCACAGTCAGAACTTTGTTAACCAATCATTCTATATATATATA
>KZ309223.1:122423-141876 GCA_000376725.2 Ladona fulva | reverse complement strand
TTTTTCTTCCTCCTTAGCAGCAGATATCAAGGACATTTCACAAACAGCTTTCGTGGCCGAAAGGACTTTCTTCATAATGAAATCGTAACTCTTTTGAAATAAGGGGCGAGGCATATCCATAAAAGCACAAAATTTTTCAGCTCCATTTAATCCAACTCCCAGAAGTCTCATAGCAAAGAAGAACCGCTTATTTATTTCAAATGATTTACCATCAGTCGGACATGAGTTTATTTCAATGTGATCGCATTTGCTGCAGTTTATCACAATGACGAATCCCAATCCTCTCCTGCTTTTCTCACTGAAACTAATATCACCATCGCACTTCCTGCACTTTATGCAATCACTGATGGCCGAAAAAACGACAAAGAAATTTAAAATACGATAGGCAATGCTTGAATCGACGTCAAAACACGTATCTGCAATCCTCAGCTTTTTTGCTGGCGTACTTGCGCGGCTCTCTTTTTCTGGTATTTTGTAGCGGTTCCTCGGACGTTTTCTCTGTTTCACCCTATCTGATCCCATGAAATGTTTCCTAGAGCTTTTTCTATCCATTATAAATGTAGAATATACAAAGGAATAAACTCTGAAAAGCGAGATATGAAACAGCAGTAACTTCAACACAGTACTCAACTCCGCAGCAACAAAGGCTAGATTAAAATAAATGCTTCTGGTACCCTTCCTCCTCAAATTTTACCATTCTTCCCCTCATCGAGAAGAAGAGCTTTGTTTGCTCAATTCCTAGAAAAGAAGGGTCGAAATAAGTGCTGGAAATCCCACTGGATTAGCCAGGTCATAGCCCAAGCGCTTGTTCTATGGAGAGGCGTGCATGGCCACTCTCTTTCACTGACACGCTCAACTTAAAACTCTCATAACTGCGTAAATTCTTCGAATATCGGTATGAAATTTTGAGAAATAATGAACAACACTATGAACTTAAAGAATATGTATTAAACAAAAAATTGAATTTTTTAAAATTTTGAAGTGATATATCCCCTTAAAGTACAAGATAGGACTTAATAAGCGATTATAATATGGTTTGTTAGAGTTAAAGAGAGATTTCACTTAAGTCCATTTTTTAAGTATACATTTTAAGTATTCATTATACGAGAGTAAGTATTTGTATTGTACAGTACATTACAATATATAATGTTACAAGTATACAATAAAACATTTAGTTTCAATTTAAAGTATTCAGCTTTACATACATTTATTTACATCCCGCTTAGTCATTAACATTTCAAATACTTTACATATACAATGACATTTCTGATTTAAAATACAAACAAAAAGAAACTTCGTAAATTTCCACACTGAAGGATTTATTTTCCGATCGATTTCAGCACATAGGTCATCATCAGGTACAAGCAACATAAAAAGCAGCAATAAATATAGTTAAGGAAGTTTTGAGGGGAGGGTAAGAAGAGGGGAAGGGTTTTGAAAGATATACTCATTGGTGAGATTGTCCGCGGAGGTTATTTCTATTATTTCCAGAGCGTACAACTTTTTCCCCTTCGAAGGGGAAAAAGTTGGACTACTTCATAAATTTGGAAAATCAATTTCTTGAAATAGTTATAGCATCCGTGTGTTTCTATCCAACCATCGAGTTTTGCCAGATTTCACCGTACCATTCAGTGCATCTGAAGGCATTTGATAATACAATGAAAGAGATCTATGAAGTAAACGAATTCCGACATATTATAGGTAAACTATACATTTGCATTCACATCACTAATAAATATCTAAGAAAACAACACCATAATATTTATAAGGAATTGTAATGCTTCCATTTGTGAGAATATTGGTACCTCAATGGGTAGTCTGTTGTTCCAGAACCATAGATGTAGGTTGGTAGGCGTAACAGTCTCTTTATAAACATTTGCCTTGGAATTAAGAAACGAAGACAACTCTTATATATTGCTTAAATAATGAAATTTTAGGATGGGCTTTATTGCTTTTCAAAGTCTTCCAGAAGGGAAATGTTTCAGTGTTCGACAGCAACAGATTGATTTATCGTACGTACAATGAATTTATTTGCTTGAATAATTCTAATTAAATTGATGATTGTTTGGAGAATGGGTGAAAGGATAATACTTGGTAATAAGGACAACAGACAATTTAACCTTTAAACGCCGGATTTAAATCCCAAAAAACTGGGTCTATCTGCCGGATTTTAATTGAAGAATTGTAAATTCTCTTACCTCCTCACAATCAAATATTAATATCTTCGGAACTATTTGTAATAAATGCACGAAATAAAAAATGTTTTCTAGCTAATAGATTATCGTATATGATGCTTAGTTTTTTTATTGCGTGCGATTTAATCTAAAATTGTTATTGTAAGANACAGGATGGCGTCAAGTGGTCTAGCGGCAATCTGTGGAGGACACTTACGTTGAAGTGTCTTCCTGCAATAAACATTAGACATATGGCTTGCATTTTGTGCTGGTATAGAGAAGAAATATGAGGCTTTAGTGTCTCCAAATTTCGTGAATCTGTGAATAAAATCGTATTTGTAATCAACTGTGAAACTCATCGTACTGTACGGGCACGTTCAGCAAATAGACCCTGGTTTTTACCGTGCCCGTACTGGCACGCTAGGCTCTTAAAGGTTAACCATGTACATGAAAATGCGATTATTTTCCGAAGAAAATAAGGAAAAGTAATGATCTCTCGATTTGTTACTTTCAATAACTTGGCTGGAAGATGTACACCAATGGCCGTGAATAGAAGAAGAAAGGAAATAACGCAATTACGGAATTTATTTGAATACGCTGTTTCAAGTAATGAATATTCAGATGTTCTTCATATTAGTTATTTGGTTATTATAGAAATGGATTTCCAATCACGCCAACGTCTTTCCCTATTCTGTAATCAGTAAACAACGTTGCTCCTAAACGAGATAGCAGCTCGTGAAAGATTACTGAGGTCTAATCATTAGAAGTAAGGGAAGAAACAGCTTGCGTGAGAAGAGAATCCCTGAAGAAGGAATGCCAAAATCTCCCTCTCCATATCTCATATATGTCCCTGATTTGGCTGCTCTTGCAGTTGGCCATATCATTTCTCACAGTGTCTTGTTATGTTTTCGCTTTGCCCTGGCGATATCTACTCCTGTGGTGGAGGGTGGGCAAGGAGGCGGTGGAAGGAGATGCCATTGGCAGGACTGCAGAAATGCCACTTCTCCTCCAAGGCTTTACCCGAAAGACTTCAAAGAAAACTGTGGACATACCTCTATGTTTTTCATGATTAGTCATAATGTATGAATCTTACATGCATGAGTAATATTCTAAGGATAAAGGGTAAAACTATGAGGCAAACAAAATATTAACTGTCTATCGCATCTTACAGCCAAGTAGCACTTTAGCGAAAATGGTCAATATTTTGATATGTTTCCTAATTTTTTTATCTAATGTGGTTGTAGTGTACATGTATACAAAAAGTCGTTTGCAACATAACTACATCTTTTAAGCATTGAATGGTGAAAATAAAGCTCATTAATCTCTCAGTATGCTGTCATGGAGATGAAAAACGCAATGGAAAAACCCAAACTTCTTTTTCTGTGCACTAAAGAAAGCCCTTAATGGAGAATTAGCAAATATCATTTTTGTCGTAGTTTTGCACGTACTAATTACTTTTAAATCCAAAACTCAGTTAAGAACAGAAAAAATTTAATTACAAATATTTACGATGCTATAAATTACGTTTTTTCCAATAATTCTTAAGTTCTTCATTTAAACCTTCGGAGAACAATATCGAAGGTAATGAAAACCATTAAATATTTTAAGCAATATCAATTTAACTAAATTTCGATATATGGCATTTAATGCGTTTTGATTCACTGAAAACATTTAGAAAAAGTTTTGATTTAAAGTATCTTATTTTACTTACATTCATTTACATCCCGGTTGGTTAGAAACATCTCAAATATTGCCCAGAGTCAAAGCAGCATTCCTGATTTACACAGTTCTTGGTTTTAACTTTAGAACATCAAAGCCTTTGTAAATCATCATTTAATTAAAAAGAGTTAATTATTTGGCAAACACTTTGAAGTAATTTTGATTCGAAAGCATCACATTTACCTACGCTCTTTGGATTCAGCTAATAATTCTTCAATGTTGAAATATTGATATGAGGAATTTCGTATTATTTCACATATTATTCAAAAGTTTCTTCCAATTTAATTCAGAAGAATGTTTCAACTTAATGAGAATAACTGAACCTCATTTTTATCACATAAACATATTACATAAAATTAATATGACCAAGCGTCACTTTGTGGAACTCCAAACACATGTTGAAATAAGAAGATTTCTAAGTAATTTCCACTAAATTTATTATCACCTGTGATAATGTCGACTCGTCGACGAAACTAGTCGGTCAAATAATAAATTTAGTGGAAATTACTTAGAAATATTCTTATTTCAACATCTCTTTCTTTGTTTATATTTTATATACAGATCACAATGTATGGTTTATATAGTGTTGCACTGATCAACAGTGGCTGATTACCAATTAATTGGTCACATGTTATTGGTTGATATTGATTAATCTGCAGATTATTAAAACCTTTCCTTTTTATAGGTCCAGCCTGCGTTTTAAATTGCCTGTTTTTAAATTACAATGTAAATTTTTAAAGAGTTGTCTTCCAAAAAACATAACTACTTTTCTATATCTGTTAAATGAATAAGAGCTTAAATTCTCTTTTAAATAGTACTCATCATTCAGTGCTACTTTCACTACATAATCCCCATCTTTAAAAGATGTTTTACTCTTTTAATTTTAAACTTGACATGTTTAAGTAAAGGAAATTATATTTACTGCATTCAAAAGGAATAACTCTTAAACTTGCAACCCTAATTAGTACCTTCATTTTCCATTTAAGAGGATAGTGCAAATGTTTTTGGCATTGCATAAAGTGCATCAAAACTCAAAATTGCATTTCCTTGGCACATTTGTGGTAGTGAAGAAAAAATAAGTCTGCCCACATGACTTTGGATTTGGAAGTGAACCACACTCTCCTACAATACTCCTTCCCCTTACTGATTCCACCACCGGAAAGTTCTTCAGAAACAGGTCCCCCANCGGGGAGACTTCGCTCGATTCTATAAGATAGGTTTCCTAGAAAAGGGAATCTTCTCCATTGGATAGGAGAAAGGTTAGAAGCAGATAAAGAAGGGGTAATTCTTTTGGAGGCTATTAGTCTTTGTTTCCGCGTCAGGAGGCGGTCAACTAAATTACTATTGTACCCATTCTTCACTGCGATTTGTTTGATAGTATTGAGTTCCATCTTGAAGTTGCAAGGCGAGAGGGGGATATGCGTGAGGCGGTGGATCATCGAGTGGAAGGAGGCAAGCTTATTAAGACATAATTAAATTAGTCTCAGAGTGTCTTTCGCAAAATTATTTCATTTTCAATGAGAAATTTTATAAGCAAATGAACGGCTTAGCCATGGGATCGCCGATATCTCCACTTCTGGCGGAAATTTTCTTGGACTCTTTAGAAGAAAAATTATTTTCCACAGAAAATCAACTATTGAAACATTGTATATTTTGGCGCCGTTACGTGGACGACGTGTTTTGCATTTGGAATGGGACGAGGGAAAAACTCAATGACTTCTTGGACCACCTGAACTCTCTCCATAGATCTATAAACTTCACTATGGAACTTTCTGTGGATGGCCACCTATATTTTCTAGACCTCACCGTTTCCCTGAAAAATGAAACCTCATCCTTTGCAATATACCGGAAACCAACCTATACTGACCACGCCATTCCTAACTATTCTTCCCATCACCATTCCCACAAGCTTGCCTCCTTCCACTCGATGATCCACCGCCTCACGCATATCCCCCTCTCGCCTTGCAACTTCAAGATGGAACTCAATACTATCAAACAAATTGCAGTGAAGAATGGGTACAATAGTAATTTAGTTGACCGCCTCCTGACGCGGAAACAAAGACTAATAGCCTCCAAAAGAATTACCCCTTCTTTATCTGCTTCTAACCTTTCTCCTATCCAATGGAGAAGATTCCCTTTTCTAGGAAACCTATCTTATAGAATCGAGCGAAGTCTCCCCGCCAACATCCGCCCAGCTTTTTACACCCCCAGGAGTCTAAAATCTCTCTGCACTGCAAAAGATAAGAGAGACCTGGATTCCCTCAGCGGGGTGTACCAAATCACCTGCAATGACTGCCCCTCTACCTATGTCAGCCAAACTGGAAGGTCGTTGAAAACTAGAATTTCGGAACATAAACGCTGCTTACGCACTGGGGGGCCAGGATCTGCCTTCGCTGACCATCTCAACAATCTGAACCACTGCAGCGACTTCCAACCGCGGCTCCTACATCGGGAGAGGAAAGGACGCCGCCTCGATGCCCTGGAAATTATAGAAATCGTCGAGAAAGACAAAAAATTTCTCACCAATGAATATCTGTTCCCTAACCCTTCCCCCCTCCTCTCCCTACCTAGTTCTCTATTCCCCTCTCCCCAACCTCCTTAGCCACCCCTTCCCCTCTTCCTTTTCCTATATATACCCTCGGTATTTCTGTATTGTCACCTGTGATAATGTCGACTCGTCGACGAAACTAGTCGGTCAAATAATAAAAAATTTAGTGGAAATTACTTAGAAATCTTCTTATTTCAACATAAACATATTAATTTTATATTCTCAATGCATTAAGTAACATTAATAATTTCGAAGAGGAAGGGGAACAAGGTATGCCATAGGATGCATGAGAATGTTAAGCAAAAGGGTATTGGAGGTAAACGGAGATATTCATATCCTTTATGGATTATGAGAAGGCATTTGATAGGGTGAAATGGGATAAACTACTTAAGATTCTAAAGGAAATCAGAGTATATTGGAAAGATAGAATGGCAATAAAACAACTGTACATAGGATAAAGAGTTGTTGTGAGGATAGAGGGAGATGAGATGAATGAGACATCTATAGGAAGAGGTGTGAGACAAGGGTGCTGCCTGTAACCAATTTATACAACATATATGGTGACAAACTGATAGAGGAAGCCTTGGAAGGGATTGGAGGGATAGTGGTAGGAGGAGAAAGAGTGAAGGCAATTAAATATGCAGACGACTAGGCTGTAATGAGAGAGAGTGAAGAAATGGTAGAGCAAATCAGTAAGAAAGGAAAAGAATATGGAATGAATATAAACATCGGAAAATCAAAAGGTGAAAATTAAGTTGAATGGGAAGGAATTTGAGCAGCTACAAACATATAAATATCTGGGAAGTACCATTGCATCTAATGGATGTTGTGTACAGGAAATAAGAAGTAGAATTGCTCAGAGAAAGGCAATGTTCCAAAAGATCCAGGAACTGTTGACAGCTAAGAACATCAAGATGGAGTTAAGGAAAAGACTTGCGAAGTGCTTTATGTGTAGCGTTGTATTATATGGATCTGAAACATGGGCGTTGAGAAAGAGGAAGAGAAATACTTAAAGAGTTTTGAGATGTGGCTATGGCAAAGGATGGAGAGGATAAGATGTATGGACAAGGTTGGAAATGAGGTACTGAGGAGGGTTGGAGAAGAACGAGACATGATGAAAAGTATAAGGAAAAGGAGCTGGATAGGCCACATTAAGAACAGACTGCCTACAAAAGAACATTTTTGAAGGAATGATCAATGGGAAAAGAGGAAGAGGAAGGAGGTTTCAAATGCTAACCAATTTGAAGAGAGAAAGGAAATATCAAAATATGAAACAGGATGCACAGGATAGAGATGCCTGGAGACAGCAGTTGAGACCTGTCCTAGGACAGAGTTATGATGATGATAATGATTAAGTAACAGGAAATTTATTTGTAAATATTTACATTGCTATAAATAATGTTTGGTTGCTACATACATAGAAAAGAACATCATTCCCTCACCCCATCTTTCTAATGCTTGTTTATTCATCCGAGGCAACAATGACGGTTGCTATGGTAAGTGCAGAAAAAGCAGAAAATTTCCATTAAATTTCAAAATAAAAACAAAATTATTAAAAAAATGGACACTAAAACATATGGCAAGAATAAGATTGGTTGCATATTTAACCTTCGATTGAACAAAGTTTGATGGCTATCTGTTCAAATGTAGGTATTTTAATTAATGAGGAAAGAAAGCCTTGCACTCTCAAAAATGAAGAATCGTGTGCAATCTTACCGAAACACATTTTTAGCTCGGGGGTTCGACTCCGGGTTTTTCCGGGGATCAAAACAAGTTTCCCCAGGGTTTCTAGTAATTAGAATTCCAGTGCAGTTTACCGCATGTCTCTAAATCTAACCTTTTCTGAGATAGGAAGGGGTACAGACGGGCGGATGGAAAGACACTTCTGAATTTATATATAATATGATATAATTAATAAATATTTTTGCAAAAGTTGAATAAAATTTGCTTTGCTACCACTTTTTTAAGCAATTGATCTTCTTTTACAAAAATAAAAAAATAGCTGAAATGTCCTTCGCTGTTCAGGCTTTAGTTGAATATTCATATTCCATAATGTTCCATAGTAATTGCTTGAGTTTTCAGCTTCAAGGTCTTAAGAAATTTCTTAAACTACATTTAAATTTTCCTTATGTTAAATTTTAAAACTGATTTTAAATATTTCATAGAATGATTGAAACATTTCACAGAATAATTTTACATATTCATCAACAACTTTATGTATCTCTAGTTTTGTGTAGTTATTTGTAGTTTTGTTATTGATGCCCAGCTTATAACCCATCATAATATTCTCTGCTCCAAGCTGGCTTTCAATTAATTTCCAAATGGGGTCATTCCACGCCAAACCAGACAAAAAAAAGCATCACCATTTTGGATTTTCTTTAAGCTACATCATAATGTTCATAGTGATTATAGAAGCATTTTTGCCATTTCCTAGACCAATAGTTCGAATAGTTACAAAATGGCGGCTTGTCAAAGTTTGCAAAAAAGTGAGGAAATCGACGTGCGCGCTCTTGGGCAAAACCCCGTTTCTCAAAGATTTTAAAACTTACAGAGCATTGCATACGCTTTTTTTATAGATCTAAAATGGAGCTTTCATTTGATATGAAACTCAATTACATTTCTAGGAGACAATGTTTACTTTTACGCAAATTAACTTTTAAAAGTGATTTTAAACTAAAAAAAGCCACTTCGTTTGTTCTGAAAAAAATCTCACAGAAATTAATAATAAACGTTCTTTGAATGTTGAAAATATAAAAGTGGAACTCGAACAGAATGTTATATAAAAAAATAATGTTTACCTCGATGTCAGGGCGCAGCGCCGCTCGCTTCCTAACAGACGCTTCTATGCCGGTACTCCGTCCCTCCTATCCTATAATGTTTGCATTGTTTTCTTTATTTAATTTTGTTTTGCAAAGTTTCCATATCTCATAATGAAACAGATTGATTGGTCTACCTTTTGCATGTCTGTTCTGATGACTAATGCATGTATCCTCAAACGAGTTGAGTCCTTGTAACAAGTCAGTAACTAGAGCATCCAGGTATTGATTGATCCTTATCAAAAGGATTTAAGTGTGATTTATCATAGCTCTTATGCTATCAAGAAGATACCTGTGAACTGCTTTGATATCGTTTATTCTGAAGAGAACTAGATGTTGAGTCTCTTTGGGCAAACATCATGAATCTCATCTTGGATATTTCATGGCATTTTTGGAATAATCACCCCTTTTCTTTTTGCCTTGGAAGAAAACTGTTGTAGACTGCATTGACAATTTTTAAGAAATTTGTACATATGAGAACTAGGGACTCAAATTCCTGCTATATCATTGCTACTATTATTTCTCTTTTTCCAATAAGAAACGTCTACATAAGTACCCTGCAAGCCGCCTTTCAGCGTGTGGCAGGGGGTGCAAGCACCACGACTCCACTAATCTATTGCTTTCGCGTGTTGTTCGTGGAAAAAATGAATTTTTGAAACGACTTGTTCTAGAATCTATTTCTCTGGTTTTCCTTGCAGTATCAGAACGGCCTATATAACATGGGGGATGCATTATGTAAGCTACATCTGTGAACGTGCCTTCTCAAAATTTAATAAGTAGATTCATCCTTTGTTTAAGCCTTCTATCTTCGAAAGATTCCCATCCCGCATCCTGAAGCATTTGCATAACACTCACTGATTTTTCCTAACAGTTCTTTACAAAACGTATCGCCTTTTGCTCTACTATTTTTAATTCCCAAAAACAACACTTTTCTGCAGGGTCCCATACCCTACACGCATATTATTGGTGAGGTCTGACCAACACTATGTAACAGACTTTTTTTGCTCCTACCTACAATTTTCTTCACGAATCCGAGTTTCTTAAGCACTCGTCCACATATATTACGGATTTGGGTAACTCAGCTTAAGTTATTTGTGTTATTATAAACATGAAAAAATACTGGTTTTTAAGAAATTAGGTTTTATTAATGTTATAGTTTTTTTACAAGTACTAATAGCAACATTTTTTTCAGCAGTTCAACATTTCTAGTATTACATTAAATGAAACATAAACTATATTACTTTTAATGAAACCATATTACTTTTAATGAAGCTCGAAAAATACCTCTTGTCTGAAGAAAATGGAAGATTTTCTGCCAGCCTCATCTTGCATCCTTTTCTCAAGGACTGTTTGCCCCTTGGCCCACCACATGCTCCTACAGCATGTCTACTCTGCTTAGTTGAGATATCTAGGCCATTTATTACTTTTATCTCTTATCTTCTATAAAAAGAAGGAACCTAGAGTATTAGAATAAATTTTATGTATCTAAGATAAATATAACATATAAATATCACCATCAATTTCTCCAGCTCCATGCAGTATTTTTTTTTATTAATAGTGTTCCAGCATTCATGTTCATGCTCCACTGATTTATTTCTACTTTAAGTCATAGTCTCTAAACATATGGTTAGTAGTAGTGGTATCATAGAAAGGTACTACAAACTACAGGTGAGTTTCCATATAGATCTCATTACTAAATCTTAACCATTTACCAATTACAATAACAAAGAGTTGAAAAAGGTAGAAAAGAAATTAAAATTTACCAGTGCAGGGCGATTTCCTTGGAAAATGTAGCGTTCTTTCCTCACCACAATGTCAGGAACAGAACGAAAATGCTTGAAACAAAATACATACATGTAATTATCTCATTTGTAACACTTAAATACACATTTCTCAGAACAGACTTGTAGATTTTTTACTAAAATGACAACAATTCTTCAACTTAGCGATATGTATAAAACTTAAAAATTTCATTTCTTATGTTTTGATTACATTAAGCTTTTTTCTGAACACTATCTAGAATGCATTAAACTCTTTGTGTCTACATCCATAAAAATGTTTAGAAGTTTTCCATCAAGCAATAAGCTCCTTGCATTTTCTGTAATAAAAATGTTGTACATTTGAAATATTTCATCATGTTTGTACGAACAATTGATAGGAAACAAAATAGTTTTGTCACAATCTTTCAAATGACTTCCACAAGAAACAGAGATTACTCGATAGCAAAAATCCCATGTTAACAATGAATTACAATTGATCTCCTATGTATAACTTCACCATTTGAAGTTCAAGTATAGATACAAATTTAAAAATGCTCCAAATCTAAAAGAAACCTACCAGAAAAGAGATACCAAATCATCTTCAATTTCCACATCTTACACTCATCAGCAGTTGTTGTGTTCAAATAAACAGGTAGTTCATGACTTCTTACAATAGCTGGCAATACTTGGATAATCTTCGACTTCATATCAAAACTTTTGTGCTCACAATTCCCTTTTAATTCCAAACCTTTCCCACTTTGGTTAACATTTCATTTTCTCTCTTTTTGGTTTAGCTGGCAGATTTTTGGACCAAAAATGGAGAACAGTAATTGTCTATAATATTGATAGTGGTATATTCTACCTTCCGTATACCATATCTTTTGTGTATCTATAGTTCATACAGATGCTCCCATATGCTGTGCTGCTTGAGTAGTTTCTCATTTTTGCAATCAAGTTAGTAACCTTCGTAACACTTCTTATTGTTACTTTTACTGCTTACCCTTAATTAAGGATAGGCCATTTTATAATGAAGAACATTATTATATTATAGAATTAACTGGAAACTGACGTGGCACTGATCAGAAACATACAGAATTGCACAGTGACATAACACTTGTAGGAAAGCCTCCTGTGTCAAACTGTTGCAGTTAACCCCCCTAGTTGGAGGTAAAATTTTTTCAGCCCAAAGGAATCCACAAAATGGATGAATTTGAATAAATATCCCTAGGATATATTATTCTAATTAATTATTTTACATTTCTATTTGCAAATACTGTTTTCATTAATGAAAAAGTTTTTTAATAGTTAATTGTTTTGAATTTAAACATTTTTTATTGGTGGCACAACGTTCAAGAGGTTATTAATTTTTCCAAGTGCGTTCTGGTATTCTCCCCATACTTCCAATCCAACCCTTTGCAGACAGACCACAAACGCCTTAGGTTTATAAGTCCTTCAACCATTGACAATGACAGTTCAACATCATCTGACTCATCTTCATTTTCTACTCCAATGCTATCTCCAGATTCGCCTTTTAATAAAATTATTAAAATACTTTCAATGCTTTAGCATCAGAATACTATGACATCAATATTGATCATATTCTCTTTTTCCAATTGCCCATGAACTAAAAATAATTCGGGGACTACCTTGATTGTCTTCATTTAGTCTCCAGTCATGTCATTGCAGCTGTCAATTGGTTCCAATTCTTCTTCAACATCATAAGATATCCTAAGGACTTTTACCAGTGATTGCAATTCTTTGCTTTCTTTGAATTGCACTGGCAATCTTTCTTCCTCAGTGCCGTTGGTGATGATTCCATGTTTTTCAAAGCACTTTTTAACTGTGTTCTAACTTAATGCATTCCATGACAAAAGTGACCAGGACAGAACATCGTTAATATTTACAAGCTTCAATAAATTGGAGACAATGTTGGCTTTGTCCATCCTAGAAACGAGAGATCGAAAGACTCACTTCTGATACTGGAGCTTAAACAACAGTATAATTCCTTGGTCTACTGGCTGTGATTTGGAGGCAGAAACATTAACTTCACATTTGAAAGCAAAATGCTTGGATGTCTCTGGGCATTGTCAATCACCTTCTGCTTCTCTCAGTCTATCTTATCATTGACATTTTTTAAGCAAGATTTGAAAATTGCAGATGTCATTCCTTATTTTTGCCTACCATTTCACACCTAACAAGTTGACATCAATTCTTTAAATCAACGAGGCTTCAGAGATTTCCCTATTATCAAAAGAGTCTCTTTTTCTCCAATCACATTTAAATTTGTAGATTTAGATTCATACCCCGTAAGCCATTAGTGGCGTATGGCATTGGGGGCATTGCAGCAAAGCATTAATTTTATTCTTTCCTTTGGCATCTTTCTGCCTTTGCACTTCTCATTTCTGAGGGCGAGTGATTTATTGGGAATTGACCAAAAAAAGACCACTCTCGTCAACATTAAATATGCCTTGAGGGGTTTGGCCCTCCAAAAGAGATCTCTTCCTCTAATTGTCAACATCCTTTGGGTTCATGTTGCCTCCTTCTTCACACACAGCTCAGAATGCAATATTGTGGCATTTTCTAAAATATCCTAACCACCCATTGCTGGCAATAAAATGATCCACATCCAATTCTTTCACTTTTTTACGAGCCCTTTCTTGTTTTATCAGTCCACTCACTGTTTTGCTCATAAACCACTTGTACACATTCTTGCTCACACTCTCAGCACTTGTGTTTCTCTTCCTTTCATTCTCCAATCCTTATTTTTCCATTCCATAAGTCCATCTTGCTTTTCACGATATTATTAATTTGAATCCTTCCACAATTACAAATTACTGCCAATTTCCTATATGAAATTCCATTCTCACTCTAAGGACG
Source organism: Ladona fulva (assembly GCA_000376725.2). NCBI lineage: Eukaryota > Metazoa > Arthropoda > Insecta > Odonata > Libellulidae > Ladona > Ladona fulva. Next base: position 127,982 of record KZ309223.1, on the reverse strand, counting down.
ACTTTGCTCTTGCCTTTGCATATTTTACCGGTTTTACTGAAACAAATCACTTAAACACCTTGATTGAATGCTTGATACTGAGTTCAGTGGGAAACTAATGCTGGAAAGAGAAGATATTATGCTCCAGACTTGCTAGTGTCCAATGCCCGCAGTGTAGATATCAAAACCTTTCTGGTATCTGAAATTTTCCACAGCAGCTTCTTTAGTGATTCATAAGAAAGACAGGATTCTTGAAAGCAGTGTCTAACAGATGCTGCCCTAGCACCCACCCTCTGTTACTGAGAAGGTCTTGCTTGATGCTTAACCGCTTAACTGGGGTAAGCGTCTATAGACGCCTCCGTGTCACTCGCAGGCCGGGGAGCGCGTCTATAGACGTGCTTTTCGAAATAATCCCTCTCTCGACAGGGAAAGCGTTTTTAGATGCCAAATCTTAATCCTAGTCCTTCTTGTTGGTCCTGCCATCTTACGAGATTCTTTTTTACTTCGTGTTTCTTTCAGTTCTTATTAGAATCGTCTTCATACATAGGACGGTCTTCCCCAAAATTTCGACCTTTCAGGGTAATACCACCCAAAGCTACCGTTTTATTCTTTACTGTTATTCTCGAGTTTTTCTGGAGGAGTGCGAGCTCACAGAAATTGTTTAAATAAATCTTGCGTTAAATTATTTACTGAAGAAATTCTTGGAGAGTTACAAACCCGATGCTAACATTTCTATTGACGAGAGTTAACTTCCGTGGAAAGGGCAGTTGTCATGGGAAGTTTTTATTCCTAAGAAAATATCTCATTTTGGAATGAAATCTTTTAAACTCTGTGAGGCAAAGCCAGGATATTTATGGAACATTATCATATATACTGGAAAGGATACTGATTTTTAAAAATGTAATAGAAGGTGTTGATTTGAAAACTTTACCGAACCTACAAAAATAATGCTAAATTTATCAGAAAAGCTTCTAAATAAAGGGTATTTGATAGGCTTAGATAATTATTATAGCAGCCATGAAATTTTGATTTACTTACTATACTATAAACGGATGCTGTTGGAACTGTCTGTTGAAATCGCAAGGAGCTTCCAAAAGATGTAACAAATACAAAATTGCAAAAAGGGGAAGTTGTTGCGGCATTCCAAAAAAAGTTGATGGTGTTGAAAAGGCGAGACAGAAGTGATGTTTATATGCTTAGCAATATTCACGATGCAAAACTGAAGTCCGTAAAAGAAAGAAAGTGTGGTATGAAGATGAAACCAGAGGTTTGCATTTATTATAATGATGCAATGGGTGGCTGGGTGCAGCTTCTTGCTCCCCTGTATACCATGCAGAAAAGGACTTCTGACATTCAGCACAACCAGCGCATAGTGTAAATTTTGTATGGTGCAAATGTAGTGTAAATTGTGTACAGTGTAAATATATGCACCTTGATGTAGCAGATCCTGCAGAAAAATAATTATCTGATGAGTACTACAATTACTTTCAGCATTCATTTGCGTACAATATTGTGCAAGATATTTTTACAAAGGATTTCAAAGCAGTAGTTCAAGCAGTCATAATGATTGGTTTTGGTAAAAAAATGGCATGAAATTATGAGCAAATCAAAATCGATGTGTGAAATGTAACTTTCACTCGCTGAAAAAGTTTTGGGCATACGCTACCAAGCCTACCAAGAGTTTGCCTGCTATGGGCCAATATTGTGCCACCCAGGTGCCTTGGACGGAGTTCCAAACACTTGAATGTCCCGTAAGTGTCATAAAAGGGACAGCTGCAGAAGGGCACAAGGCAAGAGAACCTTGGAAGGACTCTTATCCCCCAATGCACTTAGATCACCATTGTACAAATTTTCGAGATCAGTTATCCCAGCTCCCTCAAAACAAAATCTTTACATTTTGATCTGAGATCCTACAATGTATATTATAAACAAATAACCTCAGAGAGGAGAACAATGGCCTGAGATATAGCAGCCTAGTCTAGCGTAAGTGCCAAACGTTTAGTTTTTTGTTTTTAATTGTGGAAAGAATAATGGAAGTAAGCTCGACTCATAATTTGCATGTGCCCCTTGAAGATATGCAACCTAGAAATTGTTTAAATCTTTGTTCTTCTGGAAATTTGCATTTTTAAATTATAAAATTTATCAGAAAGGATATAAACTGAATAAAAGATAATAAAAAAACTTTTAGAATTGATTGAGTTCTCAATAAAAAATATTTAAAATTCTTCATTTCTATAATTTTTATCATAAGATAAAATTGTTAATATTTAAATTTTTTCAAAATAAAAATCACAGATCATCACATAATCACTAGATATATTAAGGAGAATAGAATTCAAATTTTAGAATTCAGTAGAATTTTTCCCCATCCTGCGAATGTTAAGGAAAAATTAGCCCCCAGTTAAGGGGTTAAAGAAGCAATTAAGGCTGTCTCATAGACCTTGCACTCATGCTGCGCATCAGAGAATGACTGTCTTTGCGGATGACCGCCATAGCGGGTCCTTTGATTAGTTTGTAAAAAGAAAACTAATATCCCTGAGAGTGAAGTGGATCTCTGGTCACGGAAGTAGTGGCTGCTGGCCTAAGATAGGTTGACCGTCAGAAGGAGGTGACCGCAGAAAGGAGGGAAAATTTACATCACTTAAATGGGAAATTTGTTCTGTTCCCAAAAAAATGGGTGCTTAAGGGAGGTGGCCGTTAAGCAGGTTTCACTGTATTTTCTGTGTCAGTCTATTACTTTCATGATGCAAATCATAAGCTATCAAACAAAAAAGAATAGAAATGAGAAATGTGCAGAAAGTTTTTTCCAGGGCTGGAGGTAAATCTGATTTCAGCAGCTAAGGGGTTAACTTGGTTCATCTTGAGCCTGAGAACTTCCTAAAAGTCTTTATGGTTGGTAACCATTGGTGTTTCAATCGTCAGTCAGTATTCTCACTGTCTGAATTACAGTTATCCTTGTTTATTATGCTAACGTTATTTTTTCTCCGTTTGAGTGTATATGTTTCTTAGGCTTGCCTTTTGTGTACGATTTGTGCTTTTTATATGCATTTTATGTAATATTGTGTAGTCATCGTGTATTTATATATTTTATAGTAACATTATTAATATTATCCTTTAAATGTTTCAGCAAATCTCCCTCCAACCCTGTCAAATTCTCAAGTAAGCTCAGTTAGGAAACACTTGAAGCTGCAACTCTTCAATTTGTTGAAACATCCTGCATCAGTTGATTACCAGACAAATATCACTACTCTTCTGACTGATTTAGGAGCAAATTACCAAGAGGTAAGGAGGAGTAAAGGAGTGTTAGTTCAATTTGTTTAACTTTTTTTTTTATACATCTGCATAAATTATTCATCAGATTTGGTATCTTTAAGAGATCTCCCCTTTATTTGACAAATATCTTTGATTGGAATTGATCCAGAGCTCTCAATTTTGCATGTTGTAGCGTGTGTCAATGTATAAATTGTATATTAGGACATAGTGGTAGTAAAATAGTCACTTGAACTGAAGAAACACTTTTAACTTAATCATGATGATTATGTTCTCTGTATAGTTACATCATTTTTTATACACTTTTGCTAGCATATGCTAAGATGATTCTTCATGGGGATTCGAAACTTGATACATGAAGTAGTGCAGAAAAATGATACAAAGAGAAAACTTAGGGAATGGGAAAAGATATGCAACTCTTGGTAGGACTCCAAAATTTAAGATGCAGAAAAACACCAGCAGTTAAAATGTTAACAGGGAGTTAATTGTTATATATACATTTAAAGGCTCCGATTGGCATTGTTACATTACAGTGATCTCTCAATCTTAAAGGTAAATATAAAGTAAAAATAAAATAAATGAAAGCAATATTGGTGAAACCAGTCTTACGCAAATAAGCATGTGGAAAAAGTACACTCCCTTCTGCCATTTATTATAATGAAATGGAGTTACACAAAATACACCTTCTTCCATGGAATTTATTTTAAGTGTAAGTACGGCATTACAGGTAAAGCTTTAAAGGAAGCTGTTTTTTAAGGAGTAATCAGCAAGCTTTAACATCCTCTTCAACACCCGTTGCCTAAAGTTGGGCCTCATCCCCAACTACGTGAATTCCAATAACAAATAAAGGTATCTGCTCAAACTTCCTTGAACTGAAATCCTTTCATACTCCAATTCCCCAAAATTCGCTATCCTAAATGAACATCTTTTTCCCTCCAGCTGGTCCTTTCTCTCCTTACCTCCAATGACGATTGCACCAAGGATCCCCTTCCTCCCCCCCCTATCCTCTTTGAACTCCTGTCTTCCTTTTATTTTAATGTGATGGAGTTCCACAAAACCACACCTTCCTCTGTGGAATTTAAATATTTTACAAAAATCTGTCTGAGGAAGTGTTTATTTGACACAGCAGCTAGAGAATTTTATCACAAATGTAGAAAGATTTTGATTTCTAATGTTAACCTCTGTTTCAGATAATGAAATCTCTTCCAAAGTCTGAGGAAGTCCGCAAGAGGCGCAAGAGAGAGGAGCGGTATGCACAAGCGAGGAAACCCCGTGCATTAGGGCTGGATGAAGAGGAGGAGGAGGAAGATGAAGAGGAAGATGAGGACTTTGAGTATGCGAGAAGCAAAAGGAAACACCCAGATGAGGCTGTGGACATAACAGAGCGGTTTGTGGGAGAGCGATTGAACCCAGAGTTGGCTGCACAGCTTGTCATACTTGCCATGGTAGAGGGCTTTTGTTGCTTTTCTATTATTTATTTACGGCTTTCTGACACAGACAGAAGTATGGTGGCAGCATATATATATATATATAAAAAATCAGACGTCGGATGTAGGCCTCTCCAAGCGCGCTCCAATTCTCTCATTTCGCGTACTTAGCATAAAGATAGAACAATGAAATTTATGGAATCGTTAGAAAATGATTTTATCTTCCGTTTTCCGGAAGAGTTTTATACCTATTGGCCCCAGGTTCGATGCTAGGTAAATTCTTACTGCACAACTTTCAAGAAATCATTTCGGTTACTTCCATGTAAGATAGATCGTTCAAATTCATGTAATCGATAGAGCGCAAACACCTCTATACATACTTAGAGGTTTTTACCCTGAGGATCCTTAGTTCGATGCTAAGGCAGTTTTTCTGTCTGAAGTTCATGAATTCATTTAGGGTATTTTCCGCTAAGATAGAAACTTGCAATTCACAGTGTTGTTCGAATTAATGATTGTCTATCGTATGCCGTAAAGCTTTTTGACCTAAAGGCTCAGGTTCGATCCCAGGACCATTCGAATGACCGAATTTTCAAAAATTCATAACGGTATTTCCCGGGCAGGTAGAAGGTTGAAATTCGCCACATTTATAGAAGATAGGGATTTCTATCGTATGCTGTAAGAATATTTGTCCTCATAGACCCAGAATCGATGCTAGGACAATTCTTATGGACGTATTTTGAATAATTCGTTTAGGTTATTGTAGTTGTTGCATGGAACTCTGTGTATGGCAGATGGAGTGTTGCAGGAGGTGAACAATGCCTTAGTTAATGTATCTTACATTAAGCTTGCAGTATGCAATCTGCTTTTACTCGTATATGTGTGT
>KZ309223.1:94079-120311 GCA_000376725.2 Ladona fulva | reverse complement strand
TCTTAAATCTTAAAAATCAATGGCAGCAAAGTGATATATTTGTTGATAAGAGAACTTGTAATCATATATTTCATTGCCTCCAAAAACCCTTCCAGCTATGTAGCTGTGGCCTATCGTGGCATTGAATGTTATCAGTGTTATAAATATATCAAAGCCAACTTTGATGAAACAATAGGTATTTGCTTACTAGATGTCTTCTAATCTTTAATGGAGAGTGCAAAGCTTTTCAGAATGTTCATTCCTGCTACTGAAGGGCAAGATACTGAGCATTTGTTTAGGATTTGTTTAGGACCAGCTAAGTTGGATATTTGATGGAATACTTGCTTATAGTTTGAGCATTTTAGGATGGTAACATTTTTATTTTGCTAATGGCAAACAATTTATCTTTAATAATTTTCTAATGTCACATATCAGATTGAAATTATTAATGATTTTTCATTTCATAGATAGATAGGAGGGGACATGGAATTTATCCATTCAATCCATTCTAACAACACCGTGATTTGCAACTTTCTATCTTAACGCCAAATACCCTAAATGAATTCGTGAACTTAGGTCATATAAATTGCCCTAGCATCGAACTAAGGACCTCCAGGGTAAAAATCTTTAGGTATACTATAGAGGTGTTTGCTCTCTATCGATGACGTGAATTTCAACGTTCTATCTTACCTAGAAATACCCCAAATGATTTCTTAAAAACGTTTGCACTAAGAATTTATCTAGCATCGAACCTGGGGCCATTAGGGATAAAGCTTATGCGGCAAACGGAAGATAAAATCATTTTCTAACGACTCCGTAAATTTCAACTTTCTATCCTTATGCTAAATACGCTAAACGAATTTTTGAAAATGCGCTCAATGCATTTAAATGGGAAAATTGTCGTTTTTGGGGCCTCCTAGAATCGAACCCATGATGCCTAGGATGGATGTCCACTTTTTTCCATAATGTCCAAACCCAGGACCATATTATTTTTCCACCTATCTTATTTAAAATAAATTTTTATGCATAAAAAAATAAGAATGTGTTTAATGCTCGACGGGATGCATACCACCCGAATTTCCAGAAATTCCTTTTTTTCATGTGTAGCAATAAATGAATCCAAAGTCGCATTCCTCATGGCTGTTGGTGCAAAGAAAATTTATTTTTAGCGTCCTCTTTCCATTGTTCCATAATAAACGTTCTTGTATTCTGTCTTTTTTAACAGCTATTGCATTGAATCACTTGATGGAGAGGTCTCACACTTATGCCCTTTCAAGTGGCTTAGGTTCTTATAATCTTTGAACCATTTTTGCTCTTCATTTGTATATACATACATTTTACATGTGATTATAGAAAATCCTTAGTATGAGAGTACTTATACAAGGAATAGAAATGCTAGAGTATCTGTGATTTTCTATTCCCAGTGCATCTGCAGGCAAACGTGGCCCGTATGTCTGGAATTAGCATTTGTTTGATGCATTTTGTTTATGCATGTACTTTTAGTGGTAAGGAGGAAGAAAAAGTTACCAGATGTATGAAAAACCCACACAGTGTTTTATAAGGTAAGCTTTCAGTCATACTCAATTGGTCTACTTTTCTACGTACTGAGAAACGTCTTTTTTTCATGAATGGCCAAAAGTAAAACCGGCGCAGTCTGTGATAATTCTTATAAAACCCCAAGTGGCCTGCCGAGGGATCATTGTGATTGCTCTCGAGGAGGGAATGACGACAATCGTCCGGTACGACCAGTTTCGCATTTGAGTTATCTCCCTTTCCACAGCGACGGTAGATCTAGTCGTCAACTAAAATGTATTCTGTAAAGCTCTCGGGGTGATCAATAAGGCCTCTATACAGTTCCAAATACCAGGGATCCATCATTTTCTTACCTTCCCATTCTGGAGAGCCAAGGAAGTAAACTTGCGCGAGGGCATCCGGTACCACGTGACTCGCCTTTCTGGTGCATAATTGAGAAATCAAACTGTTGAAGCTGCGTGATCCAGCGTGCAAGCCTGCCTTTAGGGTTTTGCAAATTTAATAGCCATATCAGGGAGGCATGGTCAGTAACAACCGATAGCCTTCGATATAGGACTTGAATTTTTAACCACTAACAAGACTGCGAGGCACTTGCATTTGGTCACGCTGTAATTATGTTTGGCAACGTTTCCTGGATGCGTAAGCAATCACTCTTTCCTCTCCCACGCTCGGCGAGTCACACTGTACCACGAAGTGCTTGGTAAAGTCTAGACAGCATATGATAGGGGCATACGTTAAACATTCTCGTAGCTCAAGGAAAGCTGTTGCTTGGGACTCATCCCACTGCCATACTGATCATTTTCTCAATAGACTCATTAGTGGTTCCACCACCAAAGAAAATCGTGGAATAAATCTCTTGTACCAACTCCTGTACCAAAAATCTTCGCAGTTTGTCCATGTTCTTGGGGGTCGGGGTAATTTTTCACAGCAGAGGTCCATTCCAGGTTGGCCTCTAGCTCTCCATTTCTGACGATATAACCTAAAAACTTAATTTTTCGCAGAAAAAAATTATACTTATCTCAATTTATCTTCAATCTGGCCTCTCTCAACCGAGCGAGGACTTCGCTGAGCATTTCACAATGTTTCTTGTAGGTTTCATTCACCACCAAAACATCGTCTAAGTACATAAAGCAATACAGATAGAGCTAGAAATCAATGACTTGATCCATTTATCATTGGAACCTCGCAGCGGTGCTATGCAAGCCAAAAGGCATGACATGGAAATGAAACGCCTTTTCCCGGAACAGTAAAAGCAGTTTTTTCCTTGCTTGCCAGATCCAGTTCGACCTGCCAGTATCCCTTTTTCGTATTTCGCATGTTTTAACTTATCCAAGATTGAGGAGATACAAGGCAACAGATATGCATCCTTGTGACTGACCGCATTTACTTTTCTAAAATCCACCACAAATCTATGACTCCCGTCTTTTTTGGGTACCAATATGATGGGGGACGACCGCGGGCTCTTGGACGGCTCAATAACTCCATCAGCGAGCATTTCATTTATTTGACGATTTATCTCCTCTTACACCTCAGGGGAAATGGGATAATACCATTGCTTGATTGGTGCGGCACTGCCGGTATCTATCGAGTGCCTAATTACATTGCTAATTACTTTCTTCTGACTATGAACAAATCCATTTCTGATCTAATGAATTCCTTTATTTCTGGCTTTTACTCCACTTTGTCTGTCTCATTCCACTTCTGTGGAAACCCCTAAACCTAAAGGAGTTGAAGTCAAATAGGTTAACGGAAGAATCGTTGGGGAAAATCATAATCTTCTGGCCGAAGTCTATCGTAGGACGGCATCGGGTTAAGAAATGTGCCCCGAGTATGATAGAGCACTGTAGACTGGAAAGAATGCAAAACGTGCCATCCCACGTAAGAGTGCCGATAGTTATGCAGACAATGACACTAGAATTTAATCTCATGGACCGTCCGTCAACCATTTTGACTAGCTTGTTGGCTATGCCAGCAGGGCTATTTGACTTAAGTAGGCGGGCCGCGAGTTTTCTGCTGACCAATGATATAGATGCCCCTGTATCTAAAAGGGCATGCCAGGCACAGCCTTTCACTTTGGCAGACACAAAGTAACGGTCTGTATCTTTGTTGGCAGTCGGGAACAAAATTTCAGACCTTCTACACCCATTCCGTCCATTCCTAATCCTTAATGGGTTTGTGGAAGATAGGACTCCCCCGGTCCGGAATTAGGGAGTCCTCGGTCATCAAACACACCGACACGGAGTACTCTCTATTCAACCGCTTTGGTTGAATACATTTGTGGGCAAAAGACTCCGTTCGACCATAATCACCACAAGAAACCCGATCCAGAATTTGTGGCTCACCGTCCGTGTCCCTTCGGACGAACCCGAATTCGAGTTCCACAACCTCTTGCAGTCCCGGCGGTACAGCTTGCATCTTTCTTGTAAGCCTTCTATCTCGACCCCAACCCTCAAAAGTTCACTAAAACTACCGATTCCCCTTGGAGAGATTCTTTCTAAATAAAATGGATGGAGATTATCTAACGTGAGGGAAAGTAGTTCTTCTTCGGGGATTGGGTTGTCTAACCGTGAGTTCATGGAGAATGTCTGTGGGGAAAAAAATATTTTCCTATAAAATTAAATTGAACTACTGACAATTTTAAGCGTTGAACATACTTATAGTCATTATCGTGGATTGGGTCGTCTAACTGCGAGTTCATGGCCTGTAAAATGGTTATGAATTCTGTCACCCACTCCTCTTCACCTTGGGTCCGAGAAAATATTTCCTTCTTAAGTCTAATTGTGGGAGGTATGAACGGCGCACATGCTCCTGAAAGCTTTCCCATGATCGTACCTCAAACCTATTGGCTCTGAACCATTGAATAGCTCTAACACCCAACATTTCCAGCATGAGATCCATCATCTCCTTGTCATTAACAGATTTGCATTCCTTAAACGTTTCCACTTGCTCCAGGAAGAGAGCTAGGCTATCCCCCTCATTACCAAATTCCAATCTCAGTCTGAGGTTCCCAGTCGACATCTATGCATATCCCATCATGGTTGCTGATTCCCAGGACTTTTTCTACTTTGCCAAATATATTGTTCAGTCTCAAAAGAAAGACACGGAAAAGGTTTCTTCCAATTGTTGGGAAATTGACTACCTGAACGAAACCCGAAATATAAATACGAAACATTAATTAGTTTTTCTACTGTGATCTGTGGATAATGAAAATTAATTTCTGGATTAGTCTTGGTTGTGAGGCTTTTCTTGAAAATCTATGGAGTAACAGTCTCTCTAGTTTCATATGTCTATGGGCAGAATTAAAATGGCTATTAGATTACAAAACTGTGCCAAGATTTCTAAGGTAGAAGATATACTACAGTCTTCAGATTTTCATCTGCAATGTGGCAAAATAATCATAAGTGTAAAATCTTAAGTTTTTTATGTGAAAATGTGTAATTTGTAACTCTAATTCCGTGAATTTTGTACTGCTTAGTTTTTTTGTTGCCAAGGGAATTTTGGTGAACTTACAATAATTGAATGTTTCTTTGTTAAATTTGGATATAGTTAGTATGTACTAGAGATGCACCGAATACACATTTTGGCCGAATACCGAATTTTAAAATCTGCATTCGGCCAAAGTTGAAGCCGAGGCCAAATATTATCTTCATTGAAATAATTTATAGGTTACAAGAAACTGATAAATATTTATGAAAATGTTATATTTAATAATTATTGGAATAATATTAAAAACGTTAATAATCAAACTTCAGAAGTTGTAGATTATGGTGTAGGAACAATAGTTTCTCTGCATTTTCTACTGCCAGATTACTCCTGCGGTCACTGTACTGCAGATTTGCAACACTAAAGTGATGCTCACTTTCAACAGAAGTTGGTGGTGGGGATAGATACTTCTTTGATATTTCTGCTAGAGGAGGAAACTGCTGGTGGTGATGTTTCCACTAAGTTATAGGGCAGTCTTTCCTCTCTATTAGTGGTAAAATTACATAAACAGTTATTTCCTCTCCACTTTTTGAAGGTTGGAATTTGGTAAGTAGTGAAGAGGATGCCATTTCATTGAAGCAGTCCCATATATTTAGGGTCAGATGTAAGAAGAGACTTACTAGTCTCAATCTCGCCCTGAAATAAAGTCGTTTTATTATTATTATTATTATTATATATTGAAGCCTTGCGTGTTGCTTGGAGTTATCAGCTTATTTCCAGAAAAATATTTAACTGTGAAGTCCTCATTCATAACTGTGCTCTCCTCACTTAGCTCTACAATCTTGGCATGTACTTGAAGCGTAGTATCACCATTCATAAAAAATGTATCTTTAAACCTCGGATCTAGAAATGTAGCAATGTAACTGGCTTTCAATATCAGAAAATCGTTTCTGAATTTCCATTTGCATGACAGTTTTCATTGCATGCAGACCAACTTCAGAACCTTCTCTGGAATAGAATGACAGTAGTATCTTAATTGCAGGTATCATTAAAGAAATACTTGTGTATTGTATGTATGTAAGTTTTGTGATTTCTTCGGCAGGTCCCAGTAAACGAACTGCTTTCTCTGCAAGCAACCATTGGTCATCTGTAGGTCCTGTTAAATTGATATTGCTATCAGCAAAAAAAATTACCACTCTATTTTGTTCCAGCAGCCTTTTTAACATGTAATAACTGCTATTCCATCTTGTTTGAACATCTTGTATAAGTGCATGACATGGCAGTTTCAAAATCTCTTGTATTCCCTGTAGTTTCTCTTTGGATGATGAGGAATGATGGAAGTGTCCTACAATCTTTCTGCAGAGAGCAAGTAACTCTATTATGCTGCGATGAGCTAAAATTGCTTGGTGAACACATAATTGAAGGGTGTGAACAAAACATCTTGTGCTTGTAATTCCTAGATCACTCATAGCCTTCACCATATTTGCTCCATTGTCAGTGACAATCACATGACACTTTCCTTTATCGATTTTCCATTCTTTCAATATATCTTCAATCAGATTCATTATATTACTAGCTGTGTGAGACCCAGAAATTTTTCGGCAAGCAAGTAAAGCAGAAACTTGTTTGAATTCATTATCAATCCATTGTGCTGTGAGACTTAAAAAAGATTTCTGGTTGTTTCTACAAGTCCAGATGTCTGTTGTACATGATAGACAAGTAGCACATTTAATTTTTTCATTGATCTTTTTAAGTACAGCAGAATGTACTTCAGGAACAATTTTTTCTGTCAAATGTTTTCGAGAAGGAACTTTGTACCTGGGATTCATAGCTTGAGCAAATCTCAAAAATCCTTCATCTTCAACAATTGAAAATGGTTGGCAATCTATTGCTAGCATTTCAGCAAGTATTCTGTTTAATTTTTTAGCCTCAACAGAATCAGAACTATAAGGAATTGCCTTATTGAAGCATTCTTTTAATGTCTGCTGTTTTGAAGTTTGATTGGTGAGAGAACAATCTGTTTTAAGTGCTTCATTATTTTTGAATTCTTTCTTTTTTCTTCATATTTCTTATACTCTTTATTATGCCTGGATTGAAGATAGTTAACCATTAATGTTGTTGTGAAGGATTTTGGTGATTTTCCTCTTGAAATTTTGAAGCTGCAAATTTGACATTCTGCCTTCAATCCATTCTCACAAGATGTGAAAAATTCCCAGATTGGACTCTTTCTTGAGAAACTCATGAGCTAAGTGGAATTAAATGAATTTAAAATTAAATACATTTCTAAATATTATTTGCTATGTATAATTTTTTGTTTATTTATTGTTAACCACATCTTCTAAACTAACAAGGAGAACATCAGGTTTGTGTAACACGGATTTACACGAAAATTTCAGGGCACTTTCCTTGCACCAAAATAACAGACCCGTGTCCGGCCGTTCAACTCAATGCCCCTTTGTTTATGCAATATTTGCATAACCACGCAACACACGTGCATTGCAATACATATAGCAGAATTTTCCACCTAGAAAAATGTTTATCTCGTTTTTTTTCACAAGCAATTTAATTTTTCTGCTATTTGATTTCATCTTCTTATCTCCCAGACATTCTTTACCTTTCCCGTCAACATTTATTAAAATATACGTTAGGTAGGTACTCCAGTATATATTGTAGTACTAATACACACAGGTTATGGAGTCTCAGCCTTAACTACAAGTGTCTTTGACTTGGCCCTTTTATGTGGTATCAGTACCAACCCCGAAGAAAAGTGAGACATCGATCATAGCTTCGATCCCAGAAGGCCCAAATACTCAATTTTTTCCGTAAAGTATGCTTTGTGCGGATTATAGAGAATTTATTTTGAGCCCTTCCCAGAACGATAGAGGATTGATAATCGAGATATTGTCATTGGACATGTTTTCGTAACGCAAATGGCAAAGATTTTTTCAATATGGTCTTGGGATCGTTTCCAGACTAATATGAAAATCTCCTGTAAGAATCGACTGCTTATAAATTTTAACACTGCCGCTTGAAGCCCTTCATTTTAAGTTTCCATTTTTTTCTTTCTTCATTTTTTTATGGTTTTTATGTATCACGAAGTTTATAGTAGAGAAATAGCCTGTTTTATTGCGATATTTTCAGTACAGTTTGTTTTAAATTGTAGAAAATGTTCTTCACATATACTGTGCATACTTCGTTTTTCCCTTTGGCGGACGAGAAGGAAACGCCAAAGACTGCCTTAACCAAGGGAGATATTATTGCACTAACCCCCTTTACATCTGCTCTGATAACTGTAAACCCGGTCATCCCAGAACCCTTGTAGATTTTGAGGCGAATAGCGAGTTAAGTTTTCAATTAGTTTGAAAGAGAGCATCGTAGAGAGAACATCGTGAAGAGAAATAGTAGTTTTTCTTTAACACTGAAGTTTTTCTTCTCCGTTAGTTGACAGATTTCACCGGACTATTCTTAGCAGTGAAAGTAAGTATACTTCATCTACTTCATGTTAGGCGAATAGAAAAATATTAATTTTTCTTTATATCGATCAATTTACTGATGAATTCACCAATTATTTATAGAGTCGAGTGATTATGGAACAAGAAATTCCATCTACCAGCTTCGCATCGACGGATGATCCGGAATCGGGCACCGAATTGAAGCAGGAATTCGCCAACGCATTTCATTTTTGTGCAGAATTACTTCGGAATGACAATTACATTGCTGGAAAAGTAACTTTTCCAATTTCTTACCGTTCTAAATTGATTGGTAAGGAAATGTATGATAGATTTTTAGAAATGTATTTGGAGATGTCCTTCGTTGATGGCGATATACTGATGGAAGAGAATGACTGCGACATTACGGAGGATTTCAACGATCCACCTAATGTAGCCAAGGAAGAGGTCAAAGAGCGAAACAGTCCCGTTGAATCTTCCAGTTCTTCCGAGTATATACCAACTCCAAAGAAAAAGAAGTGCTCCACAGTGCCCTTGGAAACGAAAGTGAAGGTTGTTACTCTGGCGAAACTACATCCGAAGTGGTCCTTAAAATCCCTACAACAGAACGGATCAGTGAAATTGTCCAGGAAGGATCTACTACAGCGCTGGGAGAATGACATCGTTAAAGGGGGTACTGTGATAGAGAAATATGATCAAATTAATAATTGGGCTTGGGACAGATTTGTGGAAGCTAGAGAGAGTCGAAGATATGTAACCACTAGGGCATTACAACAGTGGGCCATGTCTGCCGCAATGCAGTTTTTATCAAAAGAATTTAAATTTAACGCTTCGCAATCTTGGGCCGATAGATTTAAAACACATGGTATAAAACAACGTAAGATTATAAATTATGTATCTAGTGGTGATATTTCCACAATGGATGACATCCTCTCCATTTCTATAATTCCTGAATTTCACCCGGATTATGTGATTAACGCTGACCAGACTGGTTGCAAATATCGGGTGAAAGTACAGCGAACATTAAGTATACCGGGAGAAAAAAGAACGGAGGTGTTTTTAGGAAGCTTAAGTAGAATTACCCATGCATATACGGCGCAGTATTCGTTAAGTTTGTCCGGAAAACTACTTCTGAAAGTTTTCCTTTGTTTACAGGAGTCCAGTGGTAATTTCGGTCCTCGAGTTCAAGAGGAAGTAAAAGAACTCACGGAAGAATTTAAAAATGTGTTTGTTACATCCTCTAAATCAGGAAAATTTACCACAAATTTCCAAAGGTTTTTTTTTCACTTTTCTCTGGCGTTTCCCATTGGTACTGATACCACATAAAAGGGCCAAGTCAAAGACACTTGTAGTTAAGGCTGAGACTCCATAACCTACGTGTATTAGTACTACAATAGATACTGGAGTACCTTCCTAACGTATATTTTAGTAAATGTTGATGGGAAAGGTAAAGAATGTCTGGGAGATAAGAAGATGAAACCAAATAGCAGAAAAATTAAATTGCTTGTGAAAAAAAACGAGATAAACATTTTTCTAGGTGGAAAATTCTGCTATATGTATGGCAATGCGTGTGTGTCGCATGGTTGCCTAACTTCGATTTTCAGTTGCAAATATTGCATAAACACAGGTGCATTGAGTTGAACGGCCAGACACGTGTCTGTTATTTTGGTGCAAGGAAAGTGTCCTGAAATTTTCGTGTAAATCCGTGTTACACAAACCTGAAGTTCTCCTTGTAAGATTGATAACAAGCTCAGGATATTAAAGAAAACTTTGTCTATACATACTCGATCCTGATTGTAAAAGCTGTCCAGAAAAATAATTCCTTCACAAGGATTTCCCAAATTCAATTTTCAGTTACTGCCAACAGAAAATACAAATTTTTGACCATGGCTGTGCAGCTGGTTAGCAGCAACTTCTGAATTAAAGGCAACAATAAAAAGTCGCACACTGCTCTAGTGAAGTTTCAGCCAGCTGAAAGTATTTTTTCGATGTCGCAATAATATTTTCAACTTAGTTAAGTCTACAAGGAGACCTTTTCGTGTCATCGTTGAGTGCACAACCTAGATTGTTGCCTAGTGTACGTGGGTCTACTTAGACTGATGTCAAACATATCTTTCAGTGGTGCTGTTCTGATATGGCAATGCCAAATTCCCTTCGGTTGGATTCACTCTGCGTGATGAGATCAGATTACTGACGTACGTTTTTCGTAAAATTCATTGGTATGAATTGTGTATGCCGTGGTTCTTGTTAATCAGAAGTGCAAACTCTGAGAAATCAATTAGCGATAGATTGGAGTAATCACTAGGTCAGAGAATTGGTTCTGGTTGTTTTCAGCCATACATGATAGCTAATTTTTTGAAATTAAACTGAATCATTCTTATGTAAACTGTGGCTATGTGTGGACAAATGAGACAGTTAAATTCCTAGCTATTGATGAAGATGATTTTAAACAAACAAACAGGATTAATATAGCGTTTGAGCGTAGCACTGTTAAAATAAGTTGTTATTCGGCCACTCAAAGGTCGAAGCCGAATGCCAGATTTTGGCTGAATACTGAGGCCGAAGCTGAACTTCGGTGCATCTCTAGTAAGTACTATTATTATTGTTATTTCCACTGAAAAGATAAGAAAGGACTATGCGAGTAACTGTAATTCAGAAGCATTATTTGCTTCCGTAATATTTCTGTACTTCCACATGTTTTGTTCTTGGCTGTTTTCCCACACATGTATTAGAATCAGTGTGTATGTTTTCCAGAAATTGACACAAATGCACAATTTTGTTTGCAGAGCAAGTTGCCTGAAAAAATACCTGCTCACTTTAGCTCAACATATACACCAATAGCAGCAGCAGGTACATCAGGGCAGATAAAACATGTTGCTCGATTAATTGCTAGTCAGCTGACAGCTGCTGGATTAGGACCTGGACTTAAGCAGTGCAAAAAAGAAAATGCTAGAAAGGTATTTATTTTCTGTAAATAAAAATTCTTTTGGTCTATCACTTAAAGTTAGCAGTAGTAAATAATTGGGCATCCCTTATAAGAAATTTGATTTTAAAACTACCTAAATAAAATAGTGTCTATACTTACCAATATTCTTGGTTTAATATTTCGGTTTGTTTTGTTTGAAGTACAGTTAATGTATTTCAATGAATTTTACTGCTCAGTGCCGATCAGAGTTTGATTCTCCTGGATTTTTGGCGCATAAAAATTCCTCTTTCCATAGTTACTTTCACTCCACTGGAAACTGCTCATTTTGTTAGAGAAAGTTAACTAATTTTGTATAGTTTCTTCTGTGCCTCTTTGTAGACCCAAGATAAGTATCATCAATTATTCTTGGTGTTGATTCATTTCATTAAATACCTAGGAACAGTTTTATCCAAAAAAAAATCATGCATCTATTACATGCCTTCCTTTGCTTTTTCAGGTTGTCTTTGTTGATGTGATAACCTTACAATATATCTAATATACATCTACTTGCTATGTATCTAATATACATTGATCCCTAATGTAGATAGACATATGAGATTTCCATGGTTTTCTCTTCACTATAAAAATCAGAGCTTTTTCAAAATCAAATATTTCATTTTTGGCCCATATCATCTTGTTTTTCAAGGCATTTTTGGTATTTAAGTCTGAGATATCTTTAAAATGGGTTCTCTTTTACAAATTATGGAGGAAGCATTAATTAATTCTCCTGATTTAAGTAAATCAGATGTGGGAATCAAAGAGTTAGCTTATTCCATGAAACTATTAGTATTGGGTAAACATAATTCACAATATGTTACTCAGGCTTCTCCTTACATAAATAATGTAGTAATTGCTATTATAAATTGTTGGAGCATCAAAAATTAAGTAACCACTCTTGAGTATTTCATCAGAGTTAATAATTCAGGCATAATTGTAAGGCAGAAAAGCTGACTGACTTATGATATAAGTGGCGACAAAGTATTTCCCAAAGAAAAGGGAAAGAGTTAAAAGTGATGATGCGTGTTAAAGTGTCCACCCTGGTAAATTCCCAAGGAAAAGAAAAAGTCAGATAGGATATGGACAGGGGTTCTCAATTTCTGGTTGGTTGCTCTATCCATTGAGCTAACTGACTGGAACATATAGACTTGCCATTAGGGTGACTTTGCAGGCATGAGTTCATCTGGCTCAGATTTCCATTATTTTCTGCCTCTAAGAGGTCGTGGCTTTGAACCACACGTCTGTATGTTCTGGCCTTCTATAGATATGGACCCCCAACCTTCTCAAAGTTTGGTAAATAAATATCAATCCTAGAAACTTGTACCCATGAAAATTTATAGCATTTTGAATATCTATAATCATTTGTTAAAATTATCCATTTTTTTACAAAAACAACGTTTTTTTGCTTTTTGGGGTAAATAATGTGCATAATAATAGCTCTCTGAAAGTATGAAATGCTTTAAGGGGTTACATCCACCTAGAAATTTAATTTTTTTGCACTTTTTTTCCTTAATTTTTTAAATTATTCTAAGTGTTAAGAATATACCCTGAACATTTCACATCAATATCCTTAAAATTGACGAAGTTATAGAACTCTGAGTAAAGGAAGTCGGAGCATATTTCCTCCGTCTTGAGGCGTGCCACTGCACCCTGCCATGCAAGTACTGTATTGGTGTTTCAGATTATCGATTTCCCTTCTATCTTCAATGTCTATGCTTTTCTGAGGGACAGATGTATCCTTTCTTGTGTCCGTACAATTGAGTAATTGTCGCAGCACAGTGATAATTGAGTATTGGTTGCAGCTTAATTGTTGCATACTCGATTGTCGCAGGTGCTCAGTTGCCATGCGCTACATTTTCACGTGATCAATTGTCACGATACCTTTGTTTGTACTGTATTATACTGCTTAGAACTGTAAAACTTCATTCTGAGAGTGGTTTTGGTTGCCAGTGGACGTTCTAGTAGAGTTTGAGTATTTCCTTCTCTTTTTACTTACTTTGAAGCGCACGTAAAGTGTTGGCAATGTCATCGAAGGGGAAAATTGCCCGAGATACCAGAGCATCTACTTCTCTTCGATGGGATAGATCCAAGAAATGGAGATGATCATTGAATCCTTTTGAAAGCGAAACGAAAGAAGCAGCAACAATAAGTGCATCCTCAAAAAAGTTAGAAGGATCAAAGGATCACGATATGCAGATAAATGATTCTATCGGACATGTGATTCTGAACTTCCTGACTGTGTTTTCCACTCCTTAATGTAAGCAGTGTGGGAATGATGTGATGAAAGGAAAGCAAAGGTTCAGATTTCATCAATAACTTTAAAACATTACAGTCAAGGTTGTGAGTTGTTCCAAATTTAGAGAAAAATTCGACAATGATTTCCAAGATTTTGAAAGCTAATGTAAGGTAAGAGCTCGGAAAAACGGTGGTTTCTAGAAATAAAAGTCATCCTAAATATTAACTTCAAATAGTAAACAATAGTTAGATGTGGGGAGAAAAAAAAATCCAGAATAATTTTCTGTGCTTTCAAATATTTGCCAATAAATATTGATGAATATCATACTCAGAAATTTCATAACAGTAGAGCAAGTGAGCAAGGTTTGGACTTCAATGAATTGCAATGCATGCCCGCCGGTTATCATCTCATCTTGTCCATACATGAGGAGCACTTATGAAGTAAAATAAAGATTTATTTTTGAAATGCGTCTTTTGGGGATTGGATTAGTGGGAAAAACTAGATTCTGTGGAATAATGGATTTACACAGACCCATTTTCCAGACCACCTATGATCTGATTGTGAATAGCCTAGAAAGTGCTTCTGATGCTGTTTGCAAACTGATTCTTCGCCGAAGTGTGGAGGAAGAAAAAGAAAAGATGATGGAGGCCAATTCATGAGAAGATTTAGAGGGACAAACAAAAGGATTGACTCTTTCAAGAGACGGGACATGGAGGAAACGAGGATTCAATTCTTTGCCGACCGTCATTGGTATCTTTAGCAGTATTATAAAGTATTGGACATATAGGCTAAGTGCATCTATTGTAAAGTGTGCCAACCTTGTACGGATAAAAAAGATTCAGAAGAATATCTCTAATGGTTTGATACGCACAAGGACAACTGTTCAGCAAATCACCAAGGATCAGCGGGAAAGATGGAAGTAGACGCTATCCGAGAAATTTTTGAACGCTCTGTACCAAATTATGGAGTAAAATATTTAAATTATATTGGGGAAGGTGATTTCTAAACATACAAGGGATTAGTGGATGCTTCTCCGTATGGTTTTTCCATTAAAACTAACAAGAAAGAGTGAGTTGAGCATGTTCAAAAACCTATGGACACCAGGCTTCGTGCATGTAAGAAAAATATCAAGGGTCTCAGTGGGAGAGGCAAAGTGACTGGAAAATTGATAAATGAATTGACAGTTTATTAAGGCCACGCCATCAGAAGAAACATTGATTCCGTGGCAAAAATTAAGGACTCAATACGGGCCACCATTTTTCACAAATATTCTATGGATGAAGAGCCCAATCATGACAAGTGCCTTCCAGGACAGGAATCGTGGTGTTTGTGGCAGCAAACGAAGGCCACGGAAAATCTAAATTATTAGAAGCATAGACCAATGCTTCATAGTGATGTAATGGATGCAATTCATCCAATTTATGAAAGTTTGACATAAAAAAATTATTGCAGAGATGTGTTGGTGGATTCACACAGAATTCAAACGAAAGTTTGAACAATGTTATTTGGCGGATTGCTCTGAAAGTCCATCACAGTGGTGCAGCTATTGTTTTAATAGCAGCAAATATTGGTGCATGCACATTCAATGAAGGTGCTAAAACATTGATGATTATTATGCAGCAGTTAAATATCGATGCCGGCCAAAAGTGCACTGTATATTGCAAGAACCAAGATCAACAGTGCATAGACTTGGCCCAAGTTTGGGCGCAGCAGGCGACACGAGGAGAGAGAATCGCTCGCAGAGCAAGGCAGTCAACTTCTTTTGAAGCTACAGTTGCCACAGAGAGTAATTTATATTGACCTGCAATGGACGACTAGAGGTAAAGTTAAAATTTGTTTTCTCATCAATAATATAATCATACTTGAAACTTTAAATGCGTTTTTTTCGAAATACTGTTTTCCAAACCAGTGGACATCATATCTCAAAAATGGTCGATGAATATTCATGAAACTTTCACAAAATTAGTGGAATAAAAATTAAAGGTCGTTGATGATCTTACATTTTAAAATTTATCTTAATTTTTTAGTTAAAGTGTAAGAATTTCGAAATTTTTCATGCATTTTTCATACTAAAAATTTAGTTTGTCGCCATCTTGTAAAAAATATCGATTTATAAATTGTCAAGGACTTATATTTGTAGTTAAAAATAAAAATCCATTTCAATATTTTATTTCAGATTAATAGTTTAAGCAGGAGAATAGGAGAATGACCACCACCAAATGCTGTCAAAAAAACATCATCTATCAGTGGCCATTTTGTTTTTGTTCCTTGATATTTTTTGAAAAAGAAATTTTTATTAAGGCCATAGACCATTTATCTATCAGAGTTAAAGATTTCGTCTGACTATCACTGATCATTTCTGAGAAGGAAATTCCGAATTTTTACCTTAATTTTCGGGCCTCTAGGTGGATGTAACCCTTTAATTAGAGAGTGGTAAACTAATTTTTGAGGGACATAATTGGTCCCCTGTATTTGGTGAAATGTGGCCCTTATGCCAAATAGGTCTGGCAACCCTAGGATCAGCTGGGCCAGTTCACAATTTTCCAGTCTGTGGGCAACTTCACCTATGAATAAGTTCACTTTTCAGCAGAAATTTCTATTTGTTAAGACACTGTGTAAGGAATGTGATTGTGCAGTATTCTCTGAATGTAAAGAAGTAATGTGTTATATTGATACATCAAATGGCTGGTTATCCCAGCACATTATTGCAGGGTTGCCACATCATTGAGGATGGCTTTTTATGCTGCAGGAATGCATAGGATGTATTTTTTGAATTAGCTGCCCTGTAATATTTTTCAGTACACTTGAAGTGTGAAAGGTAGAAATTCAGAACTCTGTAAAACAAACAAACTGATCAAACTGAAACTTAATCACATTTCAAGTGCAAATAGCTCCTCAAGTATGTGCTGATTGTCATTCTAATTTACCTTCTTTAAAGTTCATTGTTGTTTTCCTTTATTTTGCAAACTTAGTAGTGAATAACCAGCTTTTCCCTCAACTGTTATTTTTGCCTTTAGTATTTTAGCTCTTCTGTAAATTTCTTTTCTGTTTACTAAGTTATCTTCTGTTCCAACATTTAAATATCTCACCATAGAGCTACCCATTGCTTAGTTTTGTATCTATTTATGCACATCCTTAAAGACAATTTAATGCAGTTATATGCAGAAGATGATGAGGATGATGACGATATACCAAAAGCAAGTGAAGCAAAGAGAAGGAAGAAAGAGGAAGACACTGCAGTGACAGCAGCAGCTGTGTCTCAAACTGTTACTAAAGCACCAAGGACACAAAGGATAAAAACTCTCAAGTTGTCAGAGATAACAAAGCCATTTGAAGGGGAGGAGAGGGACAAATTGGCGAAGGAGGCAGTGGGGCGTATTCTCAAGGCAGAGCGATGCTCTCTTCTTGGAGGAGTGCCTCTTCTCAGGAACAAAATCCTTACAGTCATTGCCTCTCAGTTTGATGAAAGGATAGGCGATGGTAAGCAATTCTTCTTTTAGATATTCCAGTACATATGTTAAAATATGGTAGATACATTTTGAATGGGTTGCTTGGACTTAGAACTTAAAAATCATCAAGATTTTTTTGTATACCATAGTAAATTACAACTTATTCAATTAAGTTCATTTTATTTCTTACTGGCTTTGATTTCTTTTATTATTATTATTACATTTATACTACTGATAGGTAAAGAAATAGGAAAGATGGCAGTGTTCAGTGTTCTATAATGAATACTATACATACGAGGGTATGGTGAAAAGTTCTCGGCCTGACAATGAAAGACTGCGATTTTCAGTTAAAAAAATATTTTATTTTTCTACATAATCTCCCTTGACTTCAACACACTTGGTCCAGTGTTTCTCCAACATCAGTATTCCTTCCCAGAAGTGAGTCTGTTCATCAATTCAAAACTTTTTGCCTTATAACTACTTAATACAAAGTGTTTGAATGAAAAGTTTAATTTTCCTATTGCTTTCTGTTAGTTTAAAAATTGACTGAAAATATTTCGAATTTCGTTACGACGCCAAAAATATGGTATATTCAGCTCACGTTTACGAAAAAAGACCCTCTCGAAACTTTTTCAAATTACTTTTCAAAATTTCATTGAAATCAGTGATGGTTGAGTGGGGACCATTGGTCCACTTGACATGGAATGGCCCTGCTAATAGTCTAACCTTGGAAGAGTTTATTCTTTGTAAATCATTCATGTGGATAAGAAATAGAAGTGGACACTTCCCTGCAGAGCCCCTGAGGTTACATCAATTTCGCTCAACAGACTATCTCCGATATTTATCTTTTGTGTCCTATCTTTGAGGAAGGCTTCATTCCATGAAACAACTACTTAACTGCTGATTCGAATATTATTGCTTTGAAAGAATCCTATATGATTTGCACTGACATCCCATGTCATACCCATAGAGATAATTTCTCATTCAGGAAGGTTTTGTATCCTTCACTGTGAATTCTTCAAATTATCTGCTCTTGCTTTCATGTGAGTTTTCTTGTTTCAAAAACTAAATCCACTATAATGGCCTCATGATCACTTACTTCCTGAGCTGTGTAGCAGCTCACCAATGAGTCATACAGACACAAAAGAGTAATAATGTACTGTATACTATCACCCTTCATTAGTGCATTGTTGACCTGCATTAGCCCTCCATTGTGGACTAGACAGCTAACAATAATCTGGGCTTCACCCCCTCCAGAGCAAAACCCATCCCAATTTATTTTAAGAAAGTTTAGATCACTAGCAACAATAAGGTTCATATTCCAATCAAACTCTTTTACCAAATTCCGAAGTAATTCCAGCTGGAGAAGGGGTCATTCAATGTCTAATGGACCAATTTTAGAAAAGTGCCCCACTCAACCATCACAGATTTCAATGAA
The DNA here is from genome assembly GCA_000376725.2 of Ladona fulva. Classification (NCBI taxonomy): domain Eukaryota; kingdom Metazoa; phylum Arthropoda; class Insecta; order Odonata; family Libellulidae; genus Ladona; species Ladona fulva. The sequence continues at coordinate 101,842 of KZ309223.1, read as the reverse complement.
ATTTTGTGTGAACAATAACTCACATTTACTCAAGTTTCACATTTATCTTATAATTATTTCCAAAGATATAAAATGTCAAACTTTAAATTTTTTTCCAGCCATAATTTTTTAGGTCATTTTTGCTTCGAAATTTCTTCATGGAATTCAGTCATGAAAGTTTTCTTATTATTTTGTGTAATAGAGCAACAAAAGTTCTGCAAGAATACCAAGTTTTGCTTTCCTTAAAGAATACTGCCTGAGATAATGTGTCTCAAAGTTGATAAAAACTCAATGTCTTATTGTAGAGGGCTGTGGTAGGGGGTCAAACAAATGACTATATCTCAGCAAGTATTGGACCGATGGATGTAAAACTTGGCCAATGTTCATTGAGAATATAAGTTAACGTTCACACAAAATTTCATTGAAGTCTGTGATGGCCAAGCGAGGACCATTGGCTCACTTGGAATGACCTGAAAGTTATGCCATGGTTTTCTATAAGCTCCCAAAATATTAATGATATTTTACTTGTTTTGCTGTATATGTGTACCTCTATTTGTCAGGCCATATTAAATTACTATGTAGTTCTTAAATCAAATAAAAACTCCCTCTCCACAAATATCAAAATTGGTCGCACGACAATTGAGTGCATGTCAAATGAGTGTGACAACTGAGCACTGCTACTATTGAGCACCTTTCACTGCTAAAGTTAACGTGAAAACTATTGTATATTAATTTTTTATAATCTGACAATTAGCATAATTTGTAGAATTCTGTTATACTTAGATATCTCTTTGTTTAACCACAGTTAGCTGCAGTATTTCGTTTAAATTTTGTCTGCAGTGTATATGTTTACTCTTTAATATATATGATATAAATTCTTTTTTCCTGGATTTAAAGACCCTTAAATCACACCTTACACTATTTTAACATCTGCATTGTATGTTAATGTTGTTTATATTAAACAAAATGTGCATTAACAAAATTCTAGACCAATTGAACACTGCAACAATCAAGCATGACTCACTACTTAACCTAGCACAAAACTATGTTATATTAATTAATGTTTTCGGGCGATACTTGGTGGAACTTCTCCATGATCAATTGGAATGAAACAATATCTCTGCGTCCACAAATTTATTTTATAAAAAATACGACTGGTTTTGAGTTCAACTCATTTTCAGGTAACCGGAAGAGATTGCAAACAGCAATGACATCAATATGTAGACGATATTCTCTGTATCTGGAAAGGAACCAATCTCCATCTCCTCTAATTTCACAGCTTCTTAAACTCTCTACACCCTTCTCTTACCTTCACACATGAATTTGAATCCAATCACTCATTAAATTTCCTTGATATTAACATTACTTTAAATGACTGTGAAGTGTCATTTGCGATCTACAGGAAGCCCACCTATACGGACCATCCCTTTCTCATCCAATCATCTCTTTTCACATAAATTAGCTTTCCTTCACTCTCTCTTTCCTCGCCTCCTCCATATCCCTATGTCCCCCCAAAATTTCAAAAAAGAACTTAGTATAATCCACTTCATCACCAGAAAGAATGGCTTCCCAAAATATTTGATTAACAATTTGCTACAGAAAACACAAAGACAATTCACCATTAACCAGATTTATTCCTCCATTCCTTCTGAAAAATTCCCCTGCTTTTTCAAATTAAAATTTGTGGATAACTTTAGCTACAAAGTTAATAAGTTCTTCCCTGCCGAAAATTTTCGCCCAGCCTTTTATACTACCTCCAATCTCCACTCGCAATTATGCAATAGCCGTGACAAAACAAATATTAATAAAAAATCTGGAATATACAGACTTGATTGCGATGACTGTGACAGCTGTTATGTTGGCCAGTGTGGAAGGGCCATCGTTACACGAGCTGAAGAACACAGAGCGTCCTTCCTTAAGAAATTGAGGAATTTGCATTTTGCAATCCACCTAAATGACAGTAACCACAGCTCATCATAATAATATTTCCCTCACTTATTTCCTTGGAATCCGAAAGACAGAAATGGATGAAATTCCCCTTTCTGGGAAATATCACATACAAATTGGCCAACCTCTACCACCAAACCTAAAAGCAGCCTTTTATATGTCAACCACCCTCGGAAGATCTCTGCCCCAAGTTAAGGATGCCAGGAAAGAATTGCAGCGCTCTGTGGTGTACCAGCTCATTTGTGACGAGTGCCCAACTGTGGGCAAAGAGGTCGCGCTTTGATGACGAGGATCGTGGAACCCCAACGGAGTTTCCATTTGGGGACCACAGCCTCAGCCTTTGCAGAACACCTACGGGAGATGGGCCATTCCAGCTCCTTCAACAGAAAATTGCTCCATCATATCCAAAAGTGAAGAGAATGGATTCCCTAGAGACAATAGAAATGCTTTGCCACAAACATTATATAACAAATAACTACACCTTCCCTAACTCCTCTCCCCTTCTTCTCCTCCCCTCCAAAATCCTCTCCCACGAACAAGCACCTAACCCCCCACCCCCAAACCCTCCCTCCTTTCTGCCTTTAAATACGCTGTGCTTTCTATATAATGTACCTGATGATGGCCAGATTAGGCTGAAACCGGTCGTGAAAATAAACCAACTGTGGAGCTTACAAAGTTTTATTTTACTTCACTGATGTCATGGTGTTCCACCAAGTTAAGCCTCAACACATTAATTCTATCAGTTTCTGTTTACTCTGGAAGATAGATTACATACATTCTTTTTCTTGAAATATATGAACCTTAACCCAGATGTTATGCTATTTCCACATTATAATTTTATATTATCAATATGCTATGTATTAATTTATATTAACACTATNTATCATATTAGTTTCAGTGATATCATAAATTCTTAGAACAATTTAGTTTCATAAGATATAAGGAATTTATTTATGAGCCGCAGACCCATTATGGGTTACAAATTAGAGCAAATAAAATACACAGAATAGAGCACTAGAGATATAAAAAATAGTACAGAATATCACCATATATCACAAAATGGACAGCAAGGAATATCACAAAAAGTACAAATTCACAAGATATCTCACTAAACTAAAATACTCCTCCCTCCTCAAGTGGTCAATCCGAAGATTGATTTGCAGCAACATGACTTGATGCAGAACTCATAGATTACATACATTCTTTTTCTTGAAATATATGAACCTTAACCCAGATGTTATGCTATTTCCACATTATAATTTTATATTATCAATATGCTATGTATTAATTTATATTAACACTATATGATTAATTTATCATTTATATTTTTGTATTTGAAAAATCCATTGTTGTTTTTAAATACTTCCTCAGTGATAGTCCTAAAGATGGAATAAGCTCTCATAGTCATTTAAAAATATACCTATTTCTGTGAGTAAAATGTATATTCCCAATAACATGTTCATCATCTCTCAACCCTTTAAAATCATTTGTTCCTGCAACTATATCCTCAATCCTGTTCTCTTCCATATTTTCGATCCTCCTCTGCAACTGATCTGCTCTAATCCACTCCACTTAAATACCCTGTGGTCTGCACTGCTTCCTGCTACACCTAAGCATAGCATCTCCTTTAAGTAGTACTTTGATTTACTGATATGTTTTCCGTTTTTGCATACTGGCTTCCTCTCTCCCTCTTCCCCTCTGCCTTTTACTTTTCTCCCGAGTCCCTCCAGTTCCTTATCAAGTCACTTTAGACTTTTCTTTGCCAATGTCAGTGCCTTCTCCAGTGTGGAAATTCTGTTGTCTTTTTCCGCTAGTAGCTTATCTTCTCTCTTCTTGCAGCTTGTAGGATGTATCCAATTTTCCTCATCTTCGGTGATTTTCTTACTGCACCTTATATGCAACCCCTTCTTGCTATGCACTCCACTCCTAAGCCCCTTCCTGCATTCCTTCCTCTTTAGATCAGCCTTCTCAGCCCTTCACTTTCACTATTCAATCAGGTGATTTTTGCTGTCAGAAGAGCTTTCAGGGTTGCATTCTACATCTTTTTTGTCCAGATATCCACAAACTTTCATCTGTTGATGAAAAGGATGTTGGGAGAAACTGCTCAAAATCTAATGCTGCATTTCCAATACAATTTGACCAAGATTGCCTTACTCATGTTATGTATAAAGTCTATCATATCAGGCAGGATATTCCAGAAATCATCCAACCCCCTTCCAAAGAACTTTAAAGCAGGTTTTTACAATCCTTCCAATCTTTAGCATTTCCTATCGCAAGTGAAAGACAAAAGGGACCCTATCTCACTATCAGGGGTCTATGAGGTGCAATGATTGCCCTTCTATCTACCAAACTAGGCTGGTCGTCCCCTGGATATAAGGATTCCTGAATATAAGGATTCAGAAGTACCGTCTTCAGAATACTTCAGCATTTGCAGCCCACCTCCTGGAGAGCCTCCACATGAGCACCTTTTCTGAAAAACAGCAGTCAAAGGGGAGAAAGCTGGGTGCTTTAGAAAGCATTGAGATTACTTCTGTCGACAACCTCAGCAATGAGTGCACCTTTCTCACCCTCTCCTTACCCTCCCCTCAAAACTGGTATATTACATATATATATAAATGCTCTTCTTGTACTGTTTTAGCTGATGATGGGGACGTACCCAAAAAAGGTCATCAAATATACATTTAAATTGTGAAAATGACAAAGTACTTTTTTTCATCTTGAGTTTGAGAGCATTTGTTTATTCTGCTGGGTCCCATTTACTAGCCGCATTTTCCAGATGGGACCTAACTGAGGTGAAATAACATTGCTTTTATTTCCTTATGTTGTTCCACAAAGTCTGGCCTGATATGATAGAATTTATCTTGTTCATTTATTCTTATATTCTTGCCCTTGTATCAATTGGTCTAAAATTATTACAATTTTCAATGAAAAAATCGCTTAAATTTTTCGTAAGAGTAATTTATAAATCTGAGGCTTTGTAAAGAGGTCTTCATTTATTAAATGATGCTTTTTAGTTTTAAAGGAAATAAACTTTAAAAGCAACTTAATGTTTTACAACTTCTGTTTTTCAGGGATCAGAGATTTCATTCTGGATGATTTAAAGAATCGTTCAGATTTGGCATTTGCATGGCTTTATGAAGAGTATAGCTTCATGCAAGGATTCAATAGAATGCCCTCTTTTCTGAGATCTCAGATCAATCCATCTGAGTCATATAATAGACTTCTGTGTGGGCTCATACAGACTCTAATGGAGAAACCTGATGCAAAGGAAAAAGAAATGTGAGTTTTATTCAGTTATTAACTTGGAAGAGTAGGGTCATTTCATGTCAATTCATCCAGAAAATGAAGGCTTGACACCCAAAATCTCAGATTGTAATGAAACTTTTATATATTACTTTATACTATACTACTTTTGTATATGCTATCCATTTGTGTAGTTATGAAATCATGTAAAGTTTTTCTTCTCAGTCTCATCTCTTTTTTTAATAGCCATTTAAAGTTTAGGTGAAACTACTGTTTATCCATTCCTGAGGCCTCCATGGAGGCCAAATATCACTGAATCGTTATGAAAATTTTCTTTTTTATTAAAGAAACCATGAGGATATCAGAAAAAAATTAGTTTTATCATATTAGTTTCAGTGATATCATAAATTCTTAGAACAATTTAGTTTCATAAGATATAAGGAATTTATTTATGAGCCGCAGACCCATTATGGGTTACAAATTAGAGCAAATAAAATACACAGAATAGAGCACTAGAGATATAAAAAATAGTACAGAATATCACCATATATCACAAAATGGACAGCAAGGAATATCACAAAAAGTACAAATTCACAAGATATCTCACTAAACTAAAATACTCCTCCCTCCTCAAGTGGTCAATCCGAAGATTGATTTGCAGCAACATGACTTGATGCAGAACTCTATTCTCTATTCTTGAATATCCTGTGTAGAGGTAGCTGGAGTTTGATTTAATCAGTTTACAAATTTACATTGTTTGTAAATGAAAAATATATACATTCAAGGGTAGTTTAGTATATGCTTCAAATTGTTCCCCCAAATGTACTACTCTTGAAATTGACAATTTCTGGAATTGATTCTTTGAGTGTTGGCAACTCTTCCTTGATCTTATAACAAATAATTAGGAGTTACCATCAGCAGTAGTTTATTGTTGAAAATACATGTAGGATAGAATGCAGAGATTGCCCCTTCAAGCCCAGATGAGGTTTAAATACCCACCTGTGATGCCGGATGAGGTTTTTAAATCTTTGCAACTGTGTGACTATTTGTGGCTTTAGCGTTTAAAAATCATAACTTCAAAATATCGATCGGTTTTTCTAATTTTTTCAGTATGTATTCTTAAAACCTTATATTTTAAGGCTGTTATTTTTACTTTCAATTTACATATGAAACTTGCAAATGACATGTGGATGAAGAATGTGATGTGCAATTCATGTCCAATTCATTGTCTATTAACCTTCCAAAATGAATTCCTAAAGAAAGACTGTTTCATCTTATGATTCATGGAGACATCTCTTTTCTCACGTTCTCTTCATCGCTGGTGTAAACAAAGCTCTCGAACAAATGAGATAACACGGAAAAGAAAGGCCCTCTGTTCGGGGAGCAAAAGACGCTCTGCTATTTCTTCGTAATGATTGGGATGTGATATCATCTTTTAGTTGTTTCATCTTCCTCGTTAGCTAATACGGATTCTCACAACAGATGAAAAAAGATTTACAGGGCTATAATCAAATAATGTATTCTGATTTCAAGTGGAAGATTTACAGATAAAACTAATTGAAAAACGAATATATGCATATTTAGTCTGTTTGCCCTCAAAACTTGCACCAGTCTGGGTGGATCAGGAAAATTCTGATGGTATTAGAATTCTGGAAAATCCACCAAAACAGTGCATTAGATTATTTTTGTGATCTATCAGTTGGATATGATAAGAGATGTCAGATTGAAAATAGCTGATGATGATGATGAGGATGATATATTTATATTGTGATGCTTCCGGTTAGCAGGATAATCAGCGTTAACGTAAAAGAATCTCGAAAAATTTGCGAAAACTAATTTAATTTTATGACAAAAGTAAAATTTTATATTATAAACTGAAATACAANGCTCTACGCGGTTTAGGACAATTGTAGTTATTATTTTTGATGCATGGACAACTAGGCTGAGAGTCCTATAGTTTTCACATCTTGTGGCATTTTTCTTCTTGGGGATGGGGATCATAATGTTTTTCTCGAAATCTGTGGGCATTTCCCCTTGTTCATATATGGGTCATTCCACGACAAACCGGACAAAAAAAAAGCATGACCATTTCGGATTTTCTTTAAACTCCATTATAATGTTCATAGTGACTATAGAAGCACGTTTGCCACTTCCTAGACCAATAGTTCGAATAGTTACAAAATGGCGGCTTCTCAAAGTTTGAAAAAAAAATGCGGAAATCGGCGTGCGCTCTCTCGGTCAAACTCTCGTTTCTCAAAGATTTTAAAAGTTACAGAGCATTGCATAGACTCATTTTAAAGATCTAGAACAGAGCTTTCATCTGATATGAAGCTCAATTACATTTCTACGAGAAAATGTTTACTTTTACGCAAATTAACTTTTAAAAGTGATTTTAAACTAAAAAAAGGAAACTCGTTTGCTCTGAAAAAAATCTCACCGAAATGAACAATAAACGTTCTTTGAATGTTGAAAATATAAAAGTGGAACTCAAACGGAATGTTATATTAAAAAAATATTATTTACCTCGATGTCAGGGCGCAGCGCCGCTCGCTTCCTAACAGACGCTTCTACGCCGGTACTCCGTCCCTCCTATC
>KZ309223.1:70842-84414 GCA_000376725.2 Ladona fulva | reverse complement strand
ATATACATATAGGATACTAAAGGCGAGGCAGAAGGAAGTGCCTCACGGAGCCGCCGATTTTTTTGCCGTAAAGTCCCGGGTTTGGACATCTAGGAAAAAAGCGGACTTCCATTCTACGCATCATGGGTTCCATTCTAGGGGGCCCCAAAAACGGCCACCTAAGAATGCATTGAGCGCATTTTCAAAAATTCATTTGTCGTACTTAGCGTAAAGATAGAATGTTGAAATTTACGGAATCGTTAGAAAATTTTTTTATCTTCCGTTCGCCGCAAAAGATTTATCCCTGATGGCCCCAGGTTCGATGCTAGGTAAATTCTTAATGCAACACTTTCAATAAATAATTTCGGGTACTTCTAGGTAAGATAGAACGTTCAAATTCACGTAATCGATAGAGCGCAAAATCTTCTATTGCATACCTAGAGGTTTTACCCTGAGGGTCCTTAGTTCGATGCTAGAGCAGTTTTTCTTTCCGAAGTTCAAGAATTCATTTAGGGTATTTTCCGTTAAGATAGAAACCTGCAATTCACGGAGATCTTAGAATAGATGATCGTCTATTGCATGCCGTAAAGGGTTTTGCCCTAAAAGCCCAGGTTCGATCCCAGGACCATTCGAATGACCGAATTTTCAAAAAATCGTTACGGGACATTCCGGTCAGGTAGAAGGTTGAAATTCGCTACATCTATAGAAGATAAGGATTTCTATCATAAGCCGTAAGAATATTTGTCCTAATAGACCCAGGTTCGATGCTAGGACAATCCTTAAGGACGTATTTTGAATAATTCGTTTAGGGTAATGTAGTTTGTAGTTGGCACTCGGTGTATGGAAGGCGGAGTGTTGCAGGTGGTGTGTAATGCCTTAGTTAATCTATCTTACGTTAAGCTTGCAGTATGCAAGCTACTTTTACTGGTATCTCTTTATATAGACGCTTCTCCGGATATATATATGTATATGTGTGATTAGAAGAAGGGTTTAATACAAAAATCCCGCTAATTAACAAAAAAAAGTTTTGGGCATTAATGGGTTAAGTAAGGTATTAATACACCCCACACACCACTGGTATTTGTGGTGAGTTACATACCAAAATCTATCTCTTACACACACATTCTTGATCCTTGGTTCAATGCCAGGGTGTTAACTGTACAGAAAACCCAGATAATATTTTGAGCTACTTGCCATATCAATTTTGCCTTGATATCTGAATGATAGTTATTAGGAAGCATCTTAACCATAATATGAATGGACATCTCCTGCAAATACAGAGGTGTATGGCAGGGGGTGTATTACTGCTAATACAGGAAGTGATTCTCTACCTCATACTGAAGAGACCGCTCCCAAAATGATCCTAAGTTCGACGCTAGGTCGGTGAAATAATTCCAGGGATTTAAATCCCAGGGACCAGGGAAATTAAAGTATTTAATTCCTGAATAATGAATATGGTCGAGCGATACTTGGTGGAACTTCATTATAATACAATTAAATACAAAACTTGTACAGATCCACACACAATTATTTCGGTTTACCGGTTTCGGCATAAGTCATGCCATCATCAGAACTGCAGTTCTGATGATGGCATGACTTATGCCGAAACCGGTAAACCGAAATAATTGTGTGTGGATCTGTACAAGTTTTGAATTTAATTGTATTATTTAATTCCTTATCTAAGGAGATTACACATCTGCTCCAAACATGTTTTTGCACTTTCCCAGAGATCCCACCCCTCTCAAACCTTTGGGATGGTTGAAAAGAAATCCCTTTTTAACATACGCAGATGAGAATAACTCAATTCCGCTCTGTTATGTGAACAGTGCAAGTAGTGCTCCACATTGAGGCACCAACTACCTTTACAGGTCCTCAGCAACTACTTACATTGCTCACTAAAGCATTCCCTTAACAGTGTAGAATTGAGGTAGTTAAGTGGTTTGAATAGAAAGTGGGAGACCTGATTTCAATTCTCCATCATTTAGCTATTTTCTACATCTGTTATCCATTGATTTTTAGCCACAGGGTTTTCGGTGCTATACTAACAGCATCTTTTCTCTCCTCCTTAATATTTTAATTCTTTGAAGATTTGCTATCAATGGCACATAACAGACAGAAATTATATTTCTTGTTATTAATATGTATATAATATTATTCTACCCAGTTATAACCTAAATAAACATTTTCTTTATTTGATAATTTCATTAGATTAGAAACAAGGCAATTCAGGGAGTTGTGGAATTATATGGAAGAGGAGATCTGAAAAGCATAATTGAAGAATATGCCATCTTCTACTTGGGCTTCCTGAGGCTGCCACAGCCTCCAGATGTGCTATTTGGTGAGGAAAGAGGGAGGCCAAAGGTAGAAACACATTGGAGTGAGGACATTGTCAAAGTCTGCCTTTATTTGTACCTTGCTCTCTTACCCATCAATGAGGAACTTATACATGAGTAAGTGGTTTTGCTATCCTTGAGTTTTTCTCTTTATTACTTGTAAACCAGATGAATGTTTCTAACAGACTTCTAGCAACCAGTTGAATGTAGCCAGTTAATTTATTAAGTGGATAAGAAAAGGTGGTCATGTAAACAGTGTGAAAAGAAGTCTAATAAGCAGTAAGCACTATACTAATGAATGTTGTGGGGCGCTATTGTCTCTCCAATGAAAAGTTTGTTTATCTGTTCAGGATGTTCTATTTAATTACATTACATGTCTACCCTGTGAGGCACCAGTAGCATATAACAAGGGGTATATTAACACCAACATCCTTACTTAAGGGGGGCTCCTATCCCGTCAAAAAAAACGATTTGTTTATTGTTTTAAAACATAGTAGAACATTTCAAGAATATACTGCAAAACTTTCAGATCTTTATATGTAATATTAACTTAACTACAGCCAATTTCTTAAGCCTATGCAGCTGCACCCGGAGAGTAGAGGTAGCGGTCAAGTCTCCTATGGCTCTCTCTCAGCAGGTACTTGAGGAACAGATGTTTTATGGCTTAGACCCTTCATATTTTAAGAATACTTCGGGTGCCTTGAACATACAACTTCACTCTTAGGTGCAAATTTTGGTAAAATACATGTTATACAAGTTGCATATTATACTTGGTACTGATGCTGAGATGCGGCACTCTGTACTCCATACTGATCTCTGAAATTCAGTTTGAAAATTCATGAGGCTTCTTTTATTTGGCCATATGAGTCATAAATGTACCCTTTGTCTATCTGAAGATTTTGTTCCTGTAAACAACTGCTTTGACTGCATGGTTTTGCCCTTTGGGCTGGTAGGAAAATGAACAGAAAATCTTGCCTCAGCTCAGTGTCTCAACTCAGAGTTTTAACAGATTATATGATTATTGGGTATTCTTTTCTATGCTATGTATGTTTTGATGGCATCCGTTTCTTCTCTCTCTCTCTCTCTCTCGTAATAAGAAAGGTTCAGAGATACCTTGATAACAGTTTTTGGTGATCTTGCAGAAAGACTTATTGGAGAGCATACACAAAATACCAACAAGAGATCAACTATTTGGCCTGGTTCTGAAACACCCTGATTTCGGCAAAAAATTAGCGAAATCGCTGCCTACATAACTGCAGATGTTTTATATAAAGGTTACTCTGCTGTAATAAAAATAATGGAAGAATTAGACATAGAAATGGGGCAGCAATTCAACATTAACGCCAACATCTATGACTGCGGGAGGTTGGCAAGGCAGGAGCGCCGAAGCTTGAGCAGTGCGATGGAGGCTCAAATAATTCGTAGAGAGAAAAAATCGAGCTGAATGACTTTTATAAAGATGCAAAAAGTTTGCTGTTTGCACTATGTATATTAGATAAGCAGTTGACAATCGTAAGTTTATTCTTTATGGTAGATATTCATAACAAAAACTTTAAACTAGTTTTTCTCGAAACAGTGTTTTTGAAATTGGTGTGCTGATAACTCAAAAACTATTTGAACTATCAAGATTTCCTTTTGCTTGCCTTTTGAGTATTATGTTATCTATTAGGTGAACCTCAGATATTGATGACATTATTAATTTAAACAATTGTTATTGTTAAAAGTGAAGGAAATTATTTCATCAAAATCGAAATTTTCACTTTAAAGTGCTGGCAATTTCCAAAAACTCTTAAATTTTGCCCTTCTAAACCAGGCACCCCCCTTAATAAAGCCCGTTAGCTTCTCAAATGCTCTACAAAAAGATTGACAAGAAGTAGATTGCAGAGAGTCTTCTTGGGTAATCAGTTGGGTAGTTTTGTCATTTGCCACCGACTTTGCACACCTCATAGCCATCTTTAGGATGCCGAGGAGGCCAAACAGTTGTCTATGTATGTCACCGTTGGTTGCCTTTCACTTTCCTCAGGTAACGGCTGCATCCTGATTAGCTGATGCAATTTGTCTTTGTTGTAGGATGATTTTTCTTATAGTCCCATTCCATACCTTACTCAGGATAAGTCCCTCATCACAATACGTATTATTTTCATTAGGTCAAAGTTCTACTGCTTATTTTGCCACTCAATCCCAGTATATCATCCCTCTGATTTTTCTGTATAGTTTATGTACCATCCTGATGTTGTGATGACCCAATATTCTTCCAATTATACCTGATATTCCTGCAACATAGGGTAATATGGCCATGGCGAGTGGTTTTTTTCTTTTTCTGGTGGTACCGGCTTCCAAATGACCCTTTTCTGGTCCTCATTCAAGTCTCTTCTGGAAGCCATTCCTCACTAGCTTCCTTCTCAGGTGTTTGTTTTCCTTGGGTAGGTTTTCAGTGTCCAATATTGCATAATTATGGTGGGCTAAAGTATTTAGGATGCCCTTACTCTGCATCGGATGGTGATGGCTGTCAGGATTCAGATAACAGTCCTTGTATGTCAGCTTCAGGTAAATGCCATTTCCTAGGGATCTGTCTACTTTTTGGTTCAATAAGACATCCAGGAATGGGATGCAACCATCTTTCTCTAATTCCATTGTAAACTGGATGTTAGGATGTTGGCTGTTTATATGACTAAAAGTCATTCAGCAGGTCCCTCTGATGAGGCCAGATATGTGTGGTCCACATACCTGAAGAAGCATTTCGGTTTCCAAGGTTGAGAGCCTTTTCTTCCATGAATAGGTTGGCGACTGCTGGGGATAGAGGTGGGCCCATGGGAACTCCCTCCACCTCTTCATAAGTTTTCCCCTAATAGATGAAGTAGGCTGATCTCAGTGTTCGTTTGAACAACTTCCTCCAGTCTGTATTGAAATGTGTTTGCAGCAATCTGAGGACTTCCTTGATTAGGACCTTGATGAAAAGGAACACCACATCAATGCTAACCATGAGGTTGCTCTGATCCAACCAGAACCTGGGGAGCAATTTCACAAAATTTGTAGAGTTCTTCACATGGTGGTTGCAGTGTCTGATGTATGACACAAGGAGTTTGCTTAGGAATGTTGCCAGATGATACTTTGGTGAGTTTATGGCACTCACTGTTGGTTTCAGGGTGACCCCTTCCTTATAGACCTTCAGGAGGCCATAAAGCCTCAGTGGAAGTAAAGAGTAGATCCTGTGGAAGTAAATTTCTCTGAGTTTCCAATGGAATGTTTCATGTCTTCAGTAGGGACAAAGTCTTCCTCATGATGGAGTCCATGAGGTCCTTGGTCTTCATTTTGTAAGTGCGGTTAACAAGGAGTTCTTATTGTGGTACATCTCTTGTGGCATTGCCCAAGTGATTGCCCAAGTCCCTGAGGTTTTGATATTTATTGTTTGCTGAAGCATTAGCGACTCAGAGAAATTTAAAAGGGTGTGATAGAGGGTTTGTTTTTTGTTTTGAACTCTACATAAAAATTGGTAATTGATTGTTAATGGATGGTTAATGTTTAGCTACGAGCAGTGCAATAGGTAAAATTTTTAAATGATCCTGAGTACAAGTTTTAATGAATCTGTCTAATACAAAAAGTATTAATTGTTGATTGCATTTTATCGTATTAAATTGATCAATCTGATAATTCAACTTTTAGTTTCATGTTGACAGTAATTAATGAATTAATGACAAAATTACCTTGCTAATTACAAATAATTTGATTGGTACTATTTACTAGCAAAGTATCTCAAAAAATAAACATTAAGAAAATGGATGTTTAAGAATGTCTATTTAAAGGACAACTAAATAACTCCCTGCATGAGGCACCAATATACCTAGCCCATGACACTTCCAATGACATTATTTTACTTTAGTTTTGAAAGTTCTTTATTTTCTTTGTGGAATACTGTCATGAAGTCAGGATTACTAGAGTTGCCTTCAACTAACAGTTGTTTGACACTCTGCTGACTTGGTACATTGTCAATGCTTTGAAAGCATTCCTTCAGGTTATCAGATTTTTTTATCACATTTTAGATATTGTTTTTAAAAATGTTTTACTTTTTTATTTGGGAGATATGAGACTAAGAGAATGGAATTATTTATCAGTGGCTCAGAATGAATTGATTGGATGTTTCTTCAGCTTCTTTTTGAGTGCTCCTGTTTCTTTGTAGATTGGCACGTGTGTACGTGCAGACGGTTGCAGATGTGAAGAGAGTGATTCTGCGCTTACTAGAGCAGCCGGTGAGGGGGATGGGCATGGACTCCCCACAGCTGCTAACATTGGTTGAGGAATGTCCCAAAGGTGCAGAGACTCTGGTTACAAGGGTCATTCACATACTCACCGACAAGAGTAAGCCAACTTATTCCATTGAATTTCTATGTTTAGGAATGAAATTGTATCCTAAGTGGCTTCTCCCATAGAGGAAAACTTTCACAGTAGCTGTAAAATAATGTCTCCTTTCATTGCTAGTGTTTGATCATAGGATGCTGATTATAAATGTATTTTGAATTTGTTTTGGCTTCGTTTGAGTTACATTTCTCCAATTACTAATTTCATTCTCAATATTAAACTAAGGATCAGGAAACAGGATTTATAGGAATTGATTATCAGAGACCTAAAATTTCACTCATTTCCATTTTATCATCTGCAAGCAGAATTTACAGAAGAATTAAACTTACCAAGGAATATAGAATAAAAGATACTCTCATATTCTTGCTAATATGAGGGTAGATAAAGAAGTACCCTTGTTGAGAATGAAAATCAAAATATTCTGCAATTCTTTTACTTACCACAGTATCTTTTTAGGCAATAAACTTTTCACAACATTCCTCCCATTAATGTTACCTAAATGCATATAAAATTTATCATTCACCAACAACTGGTTATAATTATGTTATTAAATAAAATTAATCTTGGTAAGCGATATTTGGTGGAATTCCATCTTCACAATAACACAAATTGATTATATTTGTACTATTCCACAGCGGTTTTAATGTAGCACGACCGGGTTTCGACGTATTCACGTCATCATCAGGTGGCTCAGAAACTAAAACTAAAACAGTAGCCTAAATATCCATAGAAGAATGAGGAGGGGGGGGGGGTGGTTGTAAAAGGAGGAAGACCGCAAGGATGTAGGGTAGGGCAAGGGACCGGAGGTCCGAATGGGCGAAGGAGTCATTTGAGAGGTGGAGGCGGGGGTAAGGAAGGGAATAAGCATGTGAGGAGGATTGAAGGATTCTCCGAAAACAGATATTCGTTACTGAGGGTGTGGGAGTGATGCAGATGGTGCAGGATTTGAAATTTTTCTAATGCATCCATTTTTGGTCCTTTGGGGCATGACTGGAGGATGGTAGGTGAGAAATCAGAGCCGTGGTTATTTTGGATTAGATGGTTGGCAAAATGAGATCGGAGTGGGGCTTTATTTTTGAATGCATTTTTATGCTCTTTACACCTGATTAAAATGTTCCTCCCGCTCTGGCCGATATATATATTATTGCAGTCTCTACATTGGATTCTATAAATACCGGGTTTATATAGAGGATCTAATCGATCTTTGGAGTTGCACAAAAGGGATCTCAAGTTAAAACGGCTGTAATATGCAATGCGAAGATCTGACGTGGGCAATGCATTTTGAATTTGGTGTGAGATTCTGCTGTTGAAATTTAATTTTACCCACCTTGGGGGGTTCAGAGGGATAGTTGGGGATGGGTTAAAAATTGCCTTAAGAGCTATTTTTCGCCTATGGCGGGTGAGTAGTTTGTTAATGAGGGAAGGTGCGTAGCCATTGTTGGAGGCAAGGGTGAAGATCGTTTTTAATTCGATTTGGAAGTCGTTGGGGGACATAGGGATGTTGAGTAACCGGTGGATGAGGGAGTGAAAGGAGGCTAGTTTGTGTGAGTGATGATGGTTGGATGAGGCAGGGATGACATGATCGGTATATGTTGGTTTTCTGTATATAGCAAATTTTATCGAATTATCTGTGATGGTTAAGGTAAGGTCTAGGAAATTTAGAGAGTGGTTTGTTTCAATTTCGGAGGTGAAGGTCATGGATGGGTGGAGGGAGTTTAGCAGGTTAACTAATTGCACAATTTGTCTATCTGAGCCCTTCCATATGCACAAAATGTCGTCAAAATATCGTATGTACTTGGACAAGTAGATCTTTTCTAAGTCTCATATCACAGTTGACCGGCTAATAGGCTTCCTTTAAACCGTATTTGAACTCCGTATACGTCCCAAACCAAACTTTGTTCACACGGAACCAACACGACGCTTTCCCTTTCAATAGCTCAGGAATAAGCCTCAGCATATCTTCATCCGATGCTCTATTAGAAGTCTGGAAATCCTCACAGGTTTCTAGGAAGGACACCACGCTTTTGTCCTCTTCCCCCGAAAAGGAGAGCCCCTTCCTACATGCAAACTTTGCAAGGTCTCCGCCGTTAGTAGGACGAGTATTACTTAATGCAGCCATGTCCTGCAAGCAACGAATTAATTCTTCTAATAAGTTACTTTCCTTGAATCCCATTCGAGATGCCTCTGACAGAAACTGCCTGCAATACTCCCGTAACCTACCGCTGAGCTAAAAGGGCAAATCCAGTGGCCGGAGGCATGAAGCATCACAGGTTCCATCGGCCGGAAAAGTCACGGCCACCGTTTATTGGGATTTGCGAGGCATCATCTCATTCACCGACTATTTGCAGAAGGAAAGGACAATCATGGGGCAGTACTATGCTGATTTATTGGACTGATTCGATGCTGAATTGAGGAAAAAATGGCCCCATTTGGTGAAGAAAAAATTGCTCTTTAATCATGAAAACGCACAATTGCCACAGCAAAATTGGTCAAATTACGGTATGAATTGCTACCTCGTCCACCCTATTCTCCAGATTTGGCCCCATGCAATTTCTTTCTGTTTACAAACATGAAATAATGGCTTGGGGGAAAGCGATTTACGTCAAACAAGGAAGTCATCGCCACAACAGAGGCCAATTTTGCAGAGTTCGACAAAACATATTTTTTGGATGGCTTGAAAAAGTTGGAACATCACTGGACTAAATATATTGAGTCAAAAGGAGACTACATTGAGAAATATGTTTAAAAAAATCTGTTTCTTGCCTAACACAGGTACTTATCGTACAGCCCTCGTACACCTTTGGCGATAATTTTCCAGATAATGTCTTCATGTACTGCGCAGTATAGGAATGGGATATCCAATCGTAACTTCCTAAAAATACTTGTTTTTTTTTTCTCCCTGAAATGATAAAGTTTAACGCATATTGATACTGTATTCGTATCCTGTTTGATATGTATTGATCACGTAATCTGTATTACATCAATTAACAGACTGGTTTATTTTTTAAAGTTCTACACTGCAAGAATTACTTCATTTATTGATATACAATTCCTCTTGGTTACGTAATTGGTGGCGAGCCGCTGCTTTATTCTTTTGCTTCTTTTAAAACATTTACCCAAGGCTGGGATGCGGAAAACTTGAATTCATCTGAAATGAATTGTAAAGCCGCAACCGTAACCCACTGCTGCAGAGTCCTGGTTGTGATGCCTTTGCGTGATGCCCTTGCTTCCAGAAATCTATCATGAGTCTATTTCTTAATTATTGAAAATTTTTCCACTTTAGATCCACCTTGAATAGTATCTCTTTTTTCAACAATAAATTATGTCTTTCCTTATCAGCATTAAGGAGCCCCTTCTCCTTCCCATTGTTTTTGCAGAATAGCATCTGATAATTTCCTTTGGAATAGGAAGAACCAATACTCGGTTGAAGTATATATTATCCAGCTAATAAAACATTTTCTCTGATTTTTGTTGATACCCCCAACGTACACAATCAATAAAAATTTGAAGACAACCAAATGAAATGGATGCTGCATATTTAGCTTGCTAGTAAGGGTTATTTTGTGACATTATTTAAGTTTTGGGGGCAAATGGGTAACAGCTTTGCCTTTGAAAATCTCTGAATTAAATGTATTGAGTTGAAAGACTATATTGAGCAATAAATTTAAAAGAAGTTAAATAAATTCCGACTGCTAGAAGTGTTAGGTAATTATAATTTTTCGACTATTCTATGAAAATAATACCTAACACCTACTTAACCCCTTAACCACTTCCCTGATGAATTATTTTGAGAATTCCGATCAAAAAATGTCATATTTTTTTATTTGATTTTCTTTTTGCTTTAGTAAATTTAAAAAAGAATATTCGGTCCAATTTTTACTTCATCTTATTTTTAGTTGCTTCTCCAGATCTTTGTTATTGACAATTTTAAGACAATTTCCTAATTTTCTCAATATCATTCATTAGTTTATAAAATATATGTGAAATTCTTAGATATACTATCCATGTGATAGATAAAATTATTAATTTAAGATTAATTTCCTGTTTTTTACCAATACAAAATATATTTGCAATAGCTTTTTCGTAAAAACTAGGCAAAGTTTGCATTGCGGGTAGCCTATATTTCCTTTCGAAAGTCATTTCATCACACGTTTCAAAAGTACATTAATTTATTCTACGTAAACAAGAAAGCTCTAATTTCGTTATTCACCTTTACACTAAAAAGATTGAAGTATGTGGGGAGAAAATCAGCTGTTTACCACACTTTGAAATTACTAATATTTTAGTAAATTACAAGTATTATCATTGCAGAAATCTAAAATAAATTCTACTAATATCAAAAAAGATAAAAGATCCCTCTTCTGGCAGAATCAAATATTTCGCTTTGAGAAATAACAGTAAGACACAGTTTTATAATCAACTCTAAAATATAATAATTTATTCTAAGATTCAAATATTATAAATTTTGCTTAGTGTGATACGTTTTGAAACATGGTGTTACACATAAAGCCACGTCACAGTCCACACACATATATCTTGTCTCTTTTCGTATAATTTTTCCCTTCGCATCTCTTTTACGAGAACAGACGGTGCACTTTCTCGTCGGATTTACCTTTTTCTCGGTAGCTGGGATCACGTCTGGGAAGTGTCTTTCAGTGAGGCGACGGGGTTGTGGTCCTGCCACTGGTCTTCCCACCTTTGGGGAAGTTACACTTGGGTGGTACACTTCTATCATCTTTTCTATTACGTCCAGCCTGTAATCTAAATGAGCACTTTTCCCTCCTGTTTTTTTATATAGTACGAATGAATTCCACACGCATAGTTCCATAAAATGAAAAAACAATTTTTTTCCCCTTTTCCTGGGAATAGGATAATCAATTAAATGTTGGTCTGTCAACACCCACCATTGTCTGATTATAATCTAAAACAACACTTGGTTTCCTAACAACCACACCCCTTTTTTCTACAATCTGCATCTCATTGTTATTCACAGTTGATAACAATGTTACCTCTTTCTTGTCTTTCCATTGAAGCACCATGATTTTCCCTTTCTGAAAAGCAGCAACCTCACCTTTCTTCATTTTCTTTCTCTTCAACTGCTCTGGCATTCCTTTTCGTGTTACGTGCACAGTGCCATATGTGTCGCATGAATGAGATATC
Organism: Ladona fulva; assembly: GCA_000376725.2. Lineage (NCBI taxonomy): Eukaryota > Metazoa > Arthropoda > Insecta > Odonata > Libellulidae > Ladona > Ladona fulva. The sequence goes on along the minus strand of KZ309223.1, from coordinate 72,586 downwards.
CGAGCCTCTGCCAATTCAGGGGAGGTATAAAAATTGTCTGTTGTGACGCAGTATCCCTTCTCAAAAAGCGGTTTCATGAGGGACATCACCACTTGGGAAGACATAGACATATTCTTGAAAGTGTCATCTAAAATTGTTCCTTTTCCCGTGTAAACAATGGTTGACCAAACGTAACCACTATTTGATTCACACAAAAGATATGTTTTTATGCCAAACCTTGCCCCTTTTTTGTGGTATATATTGGCACCAACCTAGTCGTCCTTTATGTAAAAGAAGACTTTTATCTACAGTCAAATCCCTTTCTGGAGTACATAGCTTGCTAAATTTATCCTCCAACATCTGGTAAATTGGCCAAATTTTGTTGAGTTTTGGGTTGGGATGGTTTAGAGGGTCATACTCCTCATTATTGTTGAATTGCAAATATTGCCTAATACTTGCAAACCTAATATGACATTGTATCTCCAAAAAAAGGAGTAACTAATATTCGCCTTCTGGACCAATATTGCTCTTGGTCTGGCTTTCGAATAATACTTTGCAGTATTATCAGTGCAAAAAACACACGAATTTCAGCAGCACTGGTGTCACGCCATTGTGGTCTCGAACTGGATGGTTTCTCACTGAGACACTGTGCCGCATACCGGTTCATTTCATTGGTGATATGCCCAATCATTTCATCATCCAAGAAAAGTTCCAGATATTGCAACACACTTCCACCTGGAGCAACTTCAAAATTCACCAATGACTCTCCTTGAAAGTAGAATCTGGGCTGTGCAGGAGGGCAAGAAGTATCTAATTCCTGCCATGCTTCTTCTTGTAATGGTTCTCCCTCATCTTCCGAATCGTTGTCGGTATCCTCTGAGAAGCTCGATTCCGATCCAGAGTCTTCGATGTCTTCATCTTGAAACTCCATATCAGAAACGTCACTTTTGTTATCACTTGCCATCTCAAATAGGATAAAATAATGTACACCTGATGAAAAGTTATAGCGAAAAGAAGACAAAGACTCCCAAACTATGATCTTGCTAATGAAGAGTGCAAGAATGCTATCAGCAGAGTGCAGATGTAAGAATGCTAGACGTGTTCGCTCGAGAGGACAACGAATAACTAAGTAAGCTTTGAGAGCAAATTCTATTTTCTTGCCACATGTTGGGAATATTCGTAACGGTAACCCCTTCTGAAATTCGTGGGTGGGGAGAAACCCTAGGGTATTGACCTGAGATAGAGATAAAAACAAAGGGTTGGGGCTTCATGAAAACGTTCCATTGTCCTTGTCACAGATACTTTACCCGTACTTCATACCATGTGTCTTTCTATCCCTCTCCATAGGGATTGTCTCTCTTACAAGTAGTAAATAGTGCCCATGTGGGCTTGGGTGAAGAACCCTTGTGTGGTCTGTGACAGTGCCTCGACTCCAAAGACAATTGAAGGGGAGGTAAATACATACGGTCACTGAAAATTTAGCGATGGGGCAGCTAATTAAATGGTGGTAATCACCAATTTAACCTGGCTGACAACCCATGAGGAATTTATACATAGTATGCATAGTTGAATATTGAAGTAAATATTGGCGAATAGTAGAACATCAACATGATGGGATATATAGAAATTAAAATTATAGAAGTGAATTGCATATGCAGTGAACTTCTAAACCTCTAAATTTCATAAAAAAATTTCCAGTGAGATAATAACTAAATTATTAGCACTTCATAAGAGTATAATGAATTGAGCATGCAAGAAATGGTAC
>KZ309223.1:47269-62417 GCA_000376725.2 Ladona fulva | reverse complement strand
GTTATATTCAAAGAGAGTAGGATATCTTTTAGAGCTCCAACCAATAACTGCTTTTTATAAGTTACTTACCAAGGATTAGCATAGAATATTGCATTAAACCTACAGGAAAGAGCTCCCAGTCCGTATGGAATTGGTTTAAGAGCTGAATGTAAGGAGACAGCAGTCTGCCTGCTGGGTGTCTCCGTTCTAGGAGTTAACATAAGTTTTTTTGGAAGGAAATTTTTAAGGCCCTTAGAACGATTTAATATAATGTAATTCACCAGAAATTCATCCAAGTCTTAAACGCACTAAATATATCCAATTATAATTACAAACAATTTCATAACTTTAATTAGGGATACAGAAAATTTAGTTTGCTACATTTTGAAACCGATAAATTTATTGGCTCTTTAATTCCTGCATCCAAGGAAAAAATTATCATTTTAATAGATATCCCAAATATTTTAGGGTGGACTGTATTCTTTACAAATGTCTGCAGTAGAATCGATTACGGAATAATTTTACATGGATTTATTTTAGTTTAGTGACTGTCTCGATTAGAGTCATAGATTTGTTACATTCGTAACCGTTGAAAGACTAATCAAGGTTTAGTTAATGGTGAACGCACAAATCTACCATTTTCTCTGCATTTTAAATATCCTCTCCCTAATTTTACTAAAGACGCTCCGAAATTATCTCTTATATTCATATTGATATAAATTATGTGCTACCTTATTCTGATTATATATCGGATTTTTAATTATGTGCCCCTGGACTTTGTTATTTTATTGCAAATTTAAACGAAATTTACCATGAAGAAATATTTAAACCGAGGTACCCAAAAAACGGCACTGTTTGCGAATCTCGGATTTTTCATGCAAATCAGTTACAAGGAAAAGGCAAAACTTACGGAAACGCAATTTCATCCAGATATGCATTTATATATATATATATATATATATATCATCATCGGTCTACTCTATCATATAAGTCTACTTTTATTGAATGTATCTCTTCTTGTTGTCAAGAAATAGAATGATAAGTTAATTTCTTCCCCTTACTCTGAGGATGGAAATTAATGTCATTGCTAACCTATGATGGCCAAATCTCCTGACAACTTGCATTGGTTCATTCATTTTTGCATCAAGTAAATAATGTCAGACATTTAACCTTTCCTTAACATACAGTTGAAATTTAAGCATTAAACTCTGCAAATAAGCACAATTGCATGAATTTAAGTCAGCAGTGTTGAGGTTGATATAGCATATTAATGCTGCTCATTTGGAAACCTGGGTCACATTCATGTACTTACTTAAGCCATGAGAAGTTCAGATGTTCGAAATTTTGAAGTAAGAAGAAAAAAATGTCCTCACTCATAATTCATATTGTTTATAATTAATGTACTTTTTAAGTACTGTTATGTAGCATGAGCATTCTAATCGTCTGGCTTCCTTTACCTTTGTTAAATTGTCAGAAGTTCTTTTGTTACAGAATTAACTAATTGTTTTTCTTGGTTGCTCCTCAGGTGTTTAATAGATTGTTAGGCACTCATTCAGAGGGCTCGAGTTACACGTCTCCATTAACTCCGGCCGAGTTGCTCATAGCCCTCCATAACATTGATCCATCAAAGGCGGACATGAAGACCATCATAAAAGGTGAATTATTTTTACTTTCTATTTCTTTGTCTTATGATTCCCATTTAAATGCAATTTTATGCTGCAGTGCATTATTTTTTTGTTATTATATGTCACCTACTTTTTGGTCATGTTTGCACACAATGGAAGTTAATATTAATATTATTAATTTCAGTAACTTAGCCCCTTTCAAAGAATTTCCATACATAGTTATAATATAATATATAATACTCTCTTCAAACCTTTATCTGGTATTTCTTTGTCCAGTAGCTCTTTATTGCTTTTTAAAGAGCTGTTATTTGCAAAAATCTGCTTATTCTGGTGAATTTAATAAAATGAAGTTAAAATTGGAATAGCAAAAAACCAAGCGGTAGATAATACTTAGCAGTTTTTAAGGTGATAATTGTCATAAAAATATTAAAAGCAAATAATCTGCACCAGGAGCAGGGTATGAAGGCTGCATTAGTGCAACATTAGGTTCTGTGGGATCACATAGGAACCAAATGGTAGATTTGGGCTATTAGTGCAGAAGGCGGTTGACCGACTGATAGGTGACTTTGGAAATGTCTGCTGTGACTAGTAAATCCAGGAAGCTGGCTAGTGAGATCAGGGTGTCCGGGGACCTGGAAAACCTGGAAAAATCAGGGATATTTATTGTTCTGGAAAACTCTTGGAATAATCAGGAAATATTTTTATTTTTCTAAAAACCCTGGAAATTCTACGGCAGCCGATTTCCTTTAGGGTTTAAATCAGCTCGGCTCTCGATGGCCTTGGCATGAAATGTTGTCTGTAAGCCCATTTAAATACTTTATACTTCGTTGTTCTACAATGTAACATTTCAAAGATTTGCTGTAAATCGTTACAAAGTGTTGAGGTTACCGAAGTGTCCTCGTTTCACTCGCACGGCGCATCCTGCTTGCCATAGATATTTTCCGTAACCAGCAATAAGCTTTGAGTGTAAAGAACTGTGGCTAAGGAGAAATTTTCTTGGTAGTTTGCGTCTTCCGAAATGTAAGTACTATTAGTTTGCCTACTAACACGATGTAGTTTTGACAGAGACGTGTCCATTCAGAGAAGGTATTGTGAAAATCGTGGAATATGTATCCTGATTAATTCATTTGGAACCAGGGATATGTCGTACTTAATAGATTATAATTTGACCTTTAATATTTACAATTTCAAGTTCTCTGAAATTGCCAATTGTTTAAAACCTGTTCCAAAAGAGAGAAATTGATTTCATATCTGTAACTACGTTAATATTACAGGTATCCAAGTTTTTAAAGCTTGTAAGCTACCTTACCACTTTTTACTTATGATATTGAATCATTCTCTACGTGTTTTGTTAATGAAACAATTTACGTTAATAATATAGACAGTTTATGTTAACACGCCACGGTGGCATTGCTGAATTTTGTTTTAGTATGCCTGTGAAAAAGCATGTCGTCACGCCAAACGAAAATATTTTTTCTCCATGTTCTCTATTATTAGTCCTGTTTGTTCGCGATCTGAGTGATTTGAAGGTGGTACGGTTTTAGGCGACGCGTTTTTCCGCCACGCAGGTCGGAATACGTTGATCAACCTCATCAAGGGAAGAAAAAAATTATCAGTTTATGTATCACATCGCGTAAAACGTTTGCTAGGTTTGGAAAGAAAGGCATAAGTTAGGCGTCGGCCGTACTGTAGACCGGTATAGACGCAAAATGCAGTATGTTACTGGGTGGAAAAGGCAATTATTTTGAAGATGCACTAGAAGAGAAAAAGATGTACAAGAATGCATGTACCTACCAGAAACATGGACTCAATAATAATTTAAAAGTAATAACTATAGTATATATAGTATAGCTATTATTATCATACAGTTAGAGTTATTGTAATTTAGTTGTGAACGGTGCAATTTTGATCTAATCTGGAACACTGCAGCGCGGTTTGGGATCTACCTGACGTAGGATTAGTCTCAGATATAGATGGTCTTACATATAGCAGCTCGTTTATTCAGTGTAGATTACAGGTTTGACAATAGCATTACGGCTATGATAAAATCTTGCGGGTGGAAATCACTCCAGGTGAAAAAATCAGATTATCAACGGAAGCTTTTCGAAAAATTCGTCAGTACAGAATTTTTAAATGAAGTAATAAACATTTTAATTCAGGTTAACAACGAGGGTCTATTATTTTCTTCTGATATCATTCCAAATTAAGTGACTTAATAATGGCCAGCTTGCACTTGGTACAATATGTCCGCATTGACTGTACTGCAAAGTTTCTCAGCTACAGCTTTCATCGTGAAATCCTGGACACGTCTCATCTGAATGTTTGTTGAGATCATGTCTAATTTTTATTTTTAATTAGGGCTCATTCAAAAAACTGGAAGTGTGGCTTCAATCCTCTCTGGACTGAGGATCCAGAACTCTGGTGGGTCTCGGAGCAGCCACTCAACAAGTTCAGTGTGCTGTGTACACTCTGCAAGACGAGTTTCTCCCTCAGCAATATGGGCAAGCAAGCCTTGTCCAGCCATGCAAAAGGAAAGAAGCACAAGGGGCTAGAAGCCGCTAGAAAGGCGACAGTCCTTATCTCAATGGCTTCCAAAAGCTCAGGAGTAGCACCATTGCCGACTACTACTGTTCCACGCAACCAGTTGGTCGTCAACTCCGTTAATAAGAGGGTCATTCCTGACAGTGCCATAGACTTTGTCTGTAACGACGCAGGCTGAGACTGTCTCTTGCAGTTGTGTGGTTTCTCAACAACCACCACAAACCTGAAGCAACTGCATCATGCACCTGCTACAGCTTGTTTTGCCCCACGGCCTACAATGCTTGCATATATCCAGAAAGATGATGTGATGAAGGCAGAGATTCGTCCGTGTATGTTAGCAGCAACGAGAAACCTATCTTCACGTGATATCAGCAGCCTTGTTGATCTTTTACTTGACATGTTCCCAGATAGCGACATTGCCTCCAAAGTGCATATATTTATACATAAACAATACTTTTGTCATTTTTTTACGTCCGGATAACTGTTTTCCTCCCCTATTGCACGCTCCGATTCCAGTAAGGCATACTTCTAATTATTGTTTAACAAAAGGTTAAATACTAACAAAACTATTGCATTCTATCCAGCAACAACAATAACAATTAATTATGAGAATTCTCAGCCTTGCCCAACAACCAATTTATCGTGTGTCGTTACTAAATCATCGTAGCACCCAGCCGCCGTGGACCAAATCGTCGTGGGACCAAAACGTAGCAGACCAAATCTCCGCGGACCAAAGTTCCGGCTGCGGTTAGATCCATACTTATCTCTAAGCAATTGATTCACAGTTTTCGAAATGCTCATGCGAAGTACAGCAAAGCCTTAGCAGAGAAGAAGACAGCTAACAAGGCTGCAAGAGAAAATGAGAAGAAAGCAAAAGAGGTACATACTTTGAAAGGTTAAAGATATGTAAACCAAGTCCCAAGCTTCTTGAAAATGCTGAGAAAGAAGTTGCAGGAATCAAAGTGGAAGTGAAATTATTGAAAGAATTATACCATTTACATATTTTATTGGTATGTTGTTTCTAATATTCTGAGTTTTGTTACCTTCATTAAAATTCTATTTGCAAATATTGTTCTCAGTATTTAGCGGAGCATTTTAATTTCCATCTCCATAGATTTATTCCATGAATGTCAATTTCATTGTCATATAACCAGTTTTGTATATTTTTCTTTGAAATATAACTTGAAGTTTACTTGTTACTTACAGCTTTTTACCTGTCATACAACTCAAGGTAGCCATGATAATTTTTTTTGTGTTTCTAATATGCGCGTTCGATAGCAAATTCAATGAAAATGTATCTCGAGAAAAACTCAATGAAGCCCTGGAAATTTTTTTAGGAAAACCTGAAAAACTCAGGGAAAAAAAATGTAGAGATTTGCTGGACACCCTGGAGATGTAAGAATTGTTTCTCCACAATATTTTGAGACCCTACGTCAAGGAAGGACCTTTTTATACCTAATTGGACAAACAAATCCTTGTTATATGAACAGGTATTCTCCAATGGTGACGGTAAACCAACATGTGCGCTGCCGGTAATTTTACCAAAAACGACAGCTCTCTGCCAGCTATGCGACATGCATTTTCATCTGCAGGTAAAAGCATACATCCGGCAGAACTGCACAATTCTCTTCACTGAAGGAAGGGAATTAACATCATGACAAGATGCTATCAAGATCCAGTCCATCACACATCAACTGTAAGCTGCAGTTTTTGAAAAAAATGATTAGGTTTGCATGGTATACCACTAAGCTGACAGAGAATCAAGAGAATTTCCAAAATGTAAAAGATGTGGCTTTACAGAAGGTGGTGAACCACAAAACCTATCATTGCACTAATGCAGCCTTCATACACTGCTCCTCGTGCAGATTATTTTTGAGTTCTCAGTGTTTTTATGACAATAATCACACTAAAGCACTGCAAAGTAAAATCTATAGATTAATTATTTGCTATTTTAATTTTAACTTCATTTTATTTTCACTGCCAGTTTCTATGAAATATTAGCATTGTAGTTTTATGCTCTTTGTTTCCTTTGGATATTTAGGTTAGGAGGAGTGCAAGGATAGTGATGCATAATACATATCCAATTCCTATCCAAAGTCAATCTCAGACTTCACGTGGCATACTCATATTTAACAACTGAGACTATGATGAAGAAATATGTTTTTACTGACAAGTAATCTTGCTCTGAAATTCTAATGAAAGACATGCAATAACATTCTAGAAAATAAATTAAACTTGACTGAAGAAGGTATGAGATAGGCTCATAAAAGATGTAAGATTTTAGGTTAAAAAAGGATAAATAGAGAAAAAAAGTCCAATTGTCAGATTCAAACCAGCTACCACCATGTACACTGAGCTACCAAAAATGCTTTGGCAAAACTTCTAACCAGCTCAACCTCTGGAACTGCTGATAAGATAGGCTCTCACAGTCAGTCAAATAGTTATCAGATGGGGGTTTTTAGGAGAATATTTAAAGAATCGTATCTTCTAAACAAGTGGAGGGAAACCCTAAAGAAAAACACAGTATCATTGTAATACCCTAAACTAGTCTCGTTTCAAAGTCGCGAGACATGCATAGTTTCACTCCTTCTTAGATGTGCTCCTTGTCTACTTTCAGCAACTTCTCAGTGCTTTGCAGAGAATCAGGTTTATACTCAGGAAGTATTAGCAGTGGTAATGCAGCAGCTAATGGAGCAGTCGCCCCTCCCCACTCTACTCATGCGCACAGTCATCCAGTCACTTTCTCTCTATCCTCGTCTCATTGGCTTTGTCATGAATATTCTCCAAAGACTCATTCTTAAGCAGGTATTTATTTCATTTCAAGTAGATATTTAAAGTACTAATTTCAGTGAATGTTTGAGTTAGCAAACAATTTAATTAATATGTGAATAATAGTCATTATTTCACATATTTGCTGCACATGCATATATGCTCCTATGCACAAGCACATTGGGATGTAATTAAGGGGGGCAGTGAGTGCCACCCCCACCCCATTGATGCTCCTACCTGCATTAAATATGCATGCATAAAATATCAGGAATCTTTCATTTGGTAAATCAAATTTGGTAATTTATTTCATGAAATTCATTTTCCTTACCTTTCAATTATATATATGGTGTCCAACAATTGTGTAGATGTTTCTCTTTTGTCCAGAAGCAAATAGTTCCTGCTTTCCTTCATTTTCATGGCCCCCTCCCCCAGTGTAATTTCTCTTCTGTATTCACTAATTTTGCTGGAAATATAAATTTGTTGCAGGTGTGGAAACAGAAAAAGGTCTGGGAGGGCTTCATTAAGTGCTGCCAAAGGACTAAGCCTCAAAGCTTTCAGGTACTTCTGCAGCTTCCTCCAACTCAGCTTCGGGATGTCTTTGTCAACTCTCCAGATCTCCAGCAGCCTCTGCAGGCGCATGTCATGTCACTCACAGAGAATCAGGTAATTCCTCCAGTATTCTGTTGGAATACAAATCCTCTCTCATGAACCGCTGAAGGATACACTTGGTAAATTTTCCACACTGTATTTATTAGCGACCGGTTTCATAAGTTGACTTACATCTTCTAATACAGTGTGGAAAATTTACCAAGTGTATCCTTCTGCAGATGGCTTTCCACGAAGTCACGCCTGCTAATATCAATTTTACTCTCTCATGAAGCTTGTAGGAACCCTCCCAGAAATTTTCAGAGCAGATAGACCTTCATCTTTTCTTAAATAAAATTTCCATTGGCTCTATTGCAATCTGCTAGGAAATGTATAGTTAGAATTATCTCTATGGTGGAAAAATTGGGCGTGTTCTTATGTCGAATCAAAATCTATCACTGACAAAACTTAAAGTACGAAAGGGTAAACCTTATGTTATTAAAAGCCAATACTGAATCTCTTACTTGCAAGGAAGTAACATTTCCACATTGATTTCCTGATACTTATTGCTGGTACTTTCATGCCAAACTTTTGTAGCTTTAGAAATACCTTTTTTCAGGTCTTTTTTTTTTTAAATTATCATTTTTACCAGTGAAAAACTAGTGGTTTACTTAGAAGTAGAGTTTATAAGAACAAATAAGTTTAATTTTATTTTAGTTTTAAGTACTGAAAATCAAATATATTTTTTTTAACGCCTGGATTGATTAGGTTGACTTGTAAAATAGAAAGACTAGAAACATTTGAAAGTTGAACTTTTGGGTGGTGAGCAAGGTACCCTCTAAGCTGTGTGCCTGCATAACACTGTTTAAGTGCTACTCAATCTTTTGAGTGCTCACTTATTGAAAATTTGAAAGCTTTTAGCTTTAGTTTTCACATATGCATTTTTGATTTTACATGTTATGAATTGGTAAGTCGGATTACATAATTTACAAGTAAAAGTTGCTTGCACACTGCAAGCTTAATATACGATAGATTATGTACGACATTTATGCACCCCCTGTCATACGCTGCTGGCTATTTACGGCATCTTACAGATCCTTCATCGATGTATTTACGTCTTTAACTTCGCTTTTGACTATTCCTATAGTTTCAAGAATAATTCATTTCAAGAAGTACATCAAATTAAAAATGTGCAATGACAACATGTTGTCCGCCGCTATAAGAAAAAAATGAAAAATGACAATCTGCCTACGTCATAAGGAATCGGTTTTTACGCATCCCATTGGCTTAAAGGGACGGTGTGGAGATGTGCAGTGCAGATGTGTAATCTCCATAGATAAGGAATTAAGTACCTTTAATATCCCCAGGCCCTGGGATTTAAATCCCTTGAATTCTTTACACCAACCTAGCGTCGAACCTAGTGGTTGCCTAACTTCCATTTTCAGTTGCAAATTTTGCCTAAACAAAGGCGCATTGAGTTGAACGGCCAAACACGTATCTGTTATTTTTGTGCAAGGAACATGTCCTCAAAGTTTCCTGTAAATCTGCGTGGCACAAACCTGACGTGTTCCTTGTAAGTATAAAATATTCTTTCACTAAATGTGGAAGGTATTGCATTTTTATCATTAGCCTTCTGTAGTAAATCCATGTTATCTGTTTAACTAACTGATAAAACAGTCAGACAGGCCTATTTTTCTCTCATAGTCATTTCTGCCTTTTTATTTTCATAATAGTTCAAAAAGCCCTCACTCAAGTTTCCAAGTTTTATCAGTGAACTTTGTCTTAAGAATCTAGTAGTATATGTCGCAGTTTTTCAACAGACCTGTATTAGTCAATAACTATTTATCTCTGGAATCCTGTTTAAGATCCTGTTTTTAATTTCAGCGAGCTCATATTCCACAAGCAGTCATGGATGTACTCATGGGAACTAGTAGAGAACAAATTGATGAGTTGGATGCAGAAATGGAACCGGTGGGTAAAGGAACTATATAGGTATTCTTTAGTACTCTATAGCTCACTTTCATATGTATATCGCAATAAAATTTTTATGTTGTGAAATAGGAAGTTGCTATTTTTGGTGTTTTGGTGCACAAAAGAGTTGTAAAGTGTTTCAAGTGTACAGTTAAGATGTGAGCTCATCATTAATCAATTTTACTTTATTGCTGTGGAAGATTAATTCTTATTATTATTAATTATTTCTGTGATGGTAGCAGAAGCCCATTTATTCATTTTAGTAATTTGAACTGTCAGAGATGCACATGACAAATTCCCTTTCCAGGAGAAACCTGGTTAGCCAAGATTCAAACTTGAATTGAAATTTACAAGGTTTGACCGCTAACCACCATCTGGATCAGAATGTCGGTGTTAGGAGTTCTTTCTTAATGTACTCCTAGCTTTAACTTCCATAGATAGGACTGAATCATCTTTTATACTGAAAAGCTTCAGAAGTTTATATTTATTAAATGAATGAATTTTTAACCTGTTAACTAAAATAATTTAATCATGTTTAATCAACTCTGCTGTTTATAAAATAATAGTAAAATTTATGAACAAAATTTAAAGTATAGAATACTAATTTTCTTGTTGATTGAAATCCTACCCAAAATGTTTTCTGTATCATATCTAACAAATTAATAGCTATTCATTGAATGTTATACATGACAGAATGGATCAATGTTTCACTTTGTATTAAATTATATTTTTTGTTTTCTGTTATTGCGTTAAATAGTTTTCATTGAATGCGGTTTCGACTCTGGTCTTGAGACTTGCCAAACTTATTATGTCTTCAACAGGTTTCCCCTGCAGAACTCACAATTGATGTGAGGGATGAAAATGATGATTCTCCAGTACCAGGATCAGAGCCTGGACCTCCAGGAGATGACTGAACTGTGACTTGTAGTGATAACATTCTCAGTGATGCACCTGTTGATGCCTTTCATTTTCATTACTATGTGTTTATAATATCTCAAAGGATTTGTCTGCTGATTGTCCTCTCTGTATTCAATATTTTGCAGAAATACGAGTTTTTACAATATAACCCAAAATTTTTATAGTTTCCTCAAACGTATTCAGTATTTATAACAACTGCCTTAGCCCTTTCTCGGCAGCAGCATATGTTTTATGTTGATTTCAATAATTTCTTTTTTGATTTGATTTAATGTGATTTCAGTAGGAAAACAGAGTTGTATTCCAAATAATCAGCTCTTTATCTTACGGTGGGAATGCAAATGAACTGAAAAAATTGTAAAGCAAATGGTTAATTTTATTAAATAAACAGACTAAATATAGAATAGGGTGAATAACATTTTCTGCTTCTTACATGATACTTTGCAGCTGATTACCAAGGAACCATTTTTTTCCATCCCCTGCCTTGTAATCAAGTCTTTTAGTTGCCCCCAACTATTTGTTTGAACTTCCTCTTCACCATTGATGGTGGTTATAAGTTCTGTCACGTAATAGAAAGTAATTCAGTAAATAGGAAGTAAAGTGCATCAAAGAAGTTAACTGCAGGCAAGGAAATGGCATTTATGATTAAATTTTATCATATTCACCGGAATTTTTGGAACAAAGTTGCAAGAGAAACTAGAATATTCTTTCTTCATTCCTTAGCATTTATGATTTTTTGTTATAGCCTCGATAAGAACTTAACGCAAACACAAAATTCGGTTAGGAGATTTAAACAACATATATTCATTGAAAACTTCTTTCCGCTCACATTCCCAGGAATTACCGCAGAACATATTATGCTCCCTTAGCTTAATATTTAACTCTAGAGTTGATTGGTTTTTCTTTAATGGAAGTTGCTAAGGAGTAATAAGCGGTGCATCAGGAGGAATTTGGATCACCTGCATCCGAACTCATTTCTGAAAGAATGAATGTATTACCTTTTAATATTGATCGCAGATCCCTTCGGTGTTCGCTTTCGATTAATTTACTAATTAATTACTTTCAAATTTTGTATCGATGAAAGTTAAGGCAACAATAATGAAAAACACCCTAAAACAATCTACACATATTACTGAAAACGTTATCAGCACCGAATAATAAAATAATCCCTAATAACATTTACGAAGTCGTTAACTTCCTGTTTCATTACTTTCAATACCTGAACCCACTTACGTAACATTGCAAAGGTTAGTTCTAATAGAAATATTATTACTAAAGATCCATGTGAAATATCCGAGATAAGGTTCGCCATCACTTTTTGGAACAGTTTTCTGAGATTACATATCGGGCATATTTGTGATAATGTTGGTGACAGTAGGTAAGAAAATACGACTGCTCCATGCACCTGTTCTCCTTCCGTTAGAGAATCAGCGAGTCGGAGGTCCATAACGTTATTTTGTGGTAAAAAGACGTATTCGACTTGATTGACGATTCTAAATTGCGAATTCATTCAATCTTCACTGTCTATAACTCATACATTTTGTGCTGCCATCGCGTATACGCAACGTTTCCATCAATGTCTTTCTTAAAATTAGGTCCATCCTTCTAAATGGGTGTCCGTTACGTTACATTTGCAATGCTCCTACCATTTCTTTAAACCGAACCCCCCCCCAACATTTGCAGCAAATATAATTACCGTTATGTTTGACATGGTCTCCTTACAGTGTTACAACATGTTCCACTGAAGGAGTTTTTAAGAGTATCCCGAACCTTAGGTTACCCACAATTTTTGAGTTTTCTTTTGCTCATGACTGTACTTACAATAAATTTACTTGCTTGAATAATTCTAATTGAATCGACGATTGCTTGGAGATTGGTTGAAAGTATAATACTTACTAATAAAGACAACAGACCATTTTAAAGCACATAAAATGCGATAATTTTCCGAATAAAAGAAGAAAAAGAAATGGTCTCATGAATTATTTTAATTAGCTATTTTCAATTACTTGGCCGAAGATTCATAGCAATGTCCATAAGAAGAAGAGGAAAAGAAATAATGAAATTACATTATTTATTTGAATATGCTATTTCAAGTAATGAGTATTAAGATTTCCTTAAAATTACTTATTTGGTTATTATAAAAATGGATTTCCATTCACTCCAATATCTTTCCCTATTCTGTAATCAGAACAACGTAGCTCCGAAATGAGATAGCAGCGCTTTAAAGAAGAACAAGGTCTAATCGCTAGAAATAAGGGAAGAAACAGCTTGCGCGAGAAGAGACTCCCTGAAGAAGGAATGCCAAAATCTCCCTCTCCATATCTCGTATGCGTCACTTATTTTGCCCACTCTTGTATTATCATTTCTCACGGTGTCTTCGCTCTGGAGATATCGGGCGTGATGGGGAAAGGAGGTGGTGGAAAGAGACTAAATCCGCATGACTGCAGAGACACCACTTCCCCTCGAGGCTTTTCCCGAAGGACTTCAAAGAAAGCTGTGGACCTATCTCTACGTTTGTCAAGATTAGTCATAATGTATGAATCTTATGTACATGAGTAATATTTAAATTCAAGGATAAAGGGTACAACTATGGGGCAAACGAAATATTAACTGTCTATCGCATCTTACAGCCAAGTAGCACTTTAGCAAAAATGGTCAATATTTTGACGCTTCCTAATTTTTTTATCTAAAGTGGTTCATAACAGGTATACAAAAAGTCGTTTGCAACATAGCTACATCTTTTAAGGGTCGAATGGTAAAAATAAAGTCATTAATATCTCAGTACGCTGTTATAGAGATGAAAAATTCAACAGCCTGAAAACGGCATTTTCTGTTCACTAAAGAGTGCCCTTAATGGATCTCTTTATAGTTCTTTAATCCTGAGTTGTTCCTTGAGTGGCACATGGTTTGATCGCATGTTGCCACAGCCTGCGACTGCAATGGCATTTACTCCAAAACTCAGTCATCTTGATGATGATGTTGAGTCAGTGTCCCTGCATAGAGGGCCAAAGGCACTTAGACCTATTTGGTCCATTGTGCCATCCGCCATAATACGAAATTACCCATGGAGTCCTATGGCTTTACAAAAGGCCAAGATGCTCCCCATGGGTAAGTCCCTAATGTCCCTTGGTTCCTGAAAGAGGGTGCCCATGAGACGAAGCCGTGCCCTGGCAATAGCCGGGCATTGACACGGAAGATGAATTGTAGATTCCTCTTCTTGGTTACACCATCTGCAGCTTGGAGAATCAGTAATTCCCATGTTGTAGAGATGTTTGTTTACCAGGCAGTGTCCAGTTAATAGGCCTACCAGCATTCTCAAATTCCTCCTATCAAGCGATAGGAGTTTCTTGGCATAGCTGGAGTTTGGACCATCACAAAAGCTCCTAGCTTGTCTTAGTCCCTGAGTTGATTGCCAGATGTTTACGTATTGGTCTTTTACCCAATCCTTAATTGCAGCCTTCAGAACAACAGATGAAATAGGTAGAATTGGCTCTGGGCCAACAGGATCACTGAGAGCACCTCTCTTGGCAAGCTAATCAGCTTTTTCATTTCCAGGAATACCTACATGTCCTGGTACCCAGAAAAGATGAATTTTCCGCTGCTTAGCAAGGGCATCGAGCTCTCTGCAACACTAGCACCACCTTAGATCTGCACCAAGATAAGTTGAGTGCCATTAGCGCAGCTTTACTATCGGTGCATATGTGAATATGGCCAGGTGACTATCTCTTTAATGACAAGCAGACATGACAGAATTGCGAATTGCATCTGACGGGACCGGGAATCGAACCCGGGTCTCCCAATTGCCGGTCGGGTACTCTGTCCGTTGAGCTATCCCGGCAGAACATCTCTCCAAGCCATTCGGGATAATTTGTGGGCAAGGACGTTGCGAGTTCGTCCGCATGGCGGCATCGTTCGCAGTCACGGCTTCATTGAAGCACCGGCTACACAAAGTGATGGGAAGGAAAACCCTCTTCATGTTGGAAACAAAGGAAAACGGGTAAGGATGACTTTGCGCAAGATGGTGCGCACCCAGGAAAAATTCCAAGGAAGAATGGACTTGAAAATGGTGTGGCTAAAGAATATTTTTACCTTTTTTTTAGAGAATATTTTTACCTTTTTTTATAGACCTCACCTTTATCTCTGTTCAATAATATGAACAGAGATAAAGGATATACCCTTAGTAAAACTTGGAGACCTGTCCTCAAGAAGATCTCGGAGGAAAATAACCGGATTGGACACCACAACAGCCAAACATAGGAGGGGAAGGGGGAGATGAGCAGAAAGGAGCATCCCCCATTGGCCACACCCACCAACCAACGGTCGCAGTGAAAGGTGGACTTGGAAGTGAAAGGGAGCGAATTCGCCTATAAAAACCGGACCAGACATCTCTGCATCACTTCAGTCCTGAATTTTCCAGGAATTTATAAAAGACCAAGGGCAGCTCTTAAGAGAAAATGAAAAAGAAGGAATGAATATAAATGTGTCGGCCCTTTTAGAGCCTTTTTTGTGAAGCGACTTCTACAAGAAAAGTAAACAATGAGCACCCATCAACTCCATCATCAATAAGAAAACTTAAGAGCAAATAGAGTCCAAGATGAACAACACATCCAGATGGCAACGAAGGGGGTTAACTTATAATCAGGAAGGGTAAACAATTAAATATATTTGGTTTTTCTTTAATGGAAGTTGCTAAGGAGTAATAAGCGGTGCATCAGGAGGAACTTGGATCACCTGCATCCGAACTCATTTCTGAAAGAATGAAT
>KZ309222.1:111025-160682 GCA_000376725.2 Ladona fulva | reverse complement strand
TAAATAAAAAATTAATTTTTGTGAAACATTACCAACTTTATATCGCTCGCAAAAGAACTCCAGCATGACAAAAAAGAAAGTTTACCTATTGATAAATTGCTAGAATACTAAGCGATGATCAATGGAGCCAGAACATTAATTACTAAATCTCAGAGAGACTGAAACCTGCTTGATATCACAATGCAAGTTATGCGGAGAGTTATCTTCTATCAAAATCTTGGGAGGAATGAAAGTCAAAGTGAACAAGTTAGTCTGGTTATTGGCAGCGATTACACTTTCACTTGAAAACTTTCCGTGCTCCACATTAAGGTCGTAATCAAGTCGCAGTATATCTAGGAGAATTAAATGTATTGCTTTCAATAGGTATAGATAATTGCTCAATCAAACTGTATTTCCAAATGTTAACCTTAGTTTTACTGAGGGCAATACTAGTTACACTGTTTGAATTTGTCGAATAAAACGGCTCACAATTAAATATATAAATACTACATGCTTTTCTCATTACTCATTTGAAAATTTTGTTTCTTGCCGATTATAATGAGAAGACTCACGGCTATAACGCAATACGCTATGATTGCATTTCTCTAATCCAAATTATACTACTTTTCGATGCATAAGCGATAGTAAACACTTCTGCAGTGTAATAGTTAATAATATGGTATTAATAACTTGTGGAAATGACGATTGCTTTTTTGTTCAAGCAAATACCTCTTGGATTTTTGAACAACTGTGAGCTTAAAAGAGGCAACGAATTAAAAAAGGGTCGGGATATTAGGCAATCAAGACAGTTTTCACAAATTTTTTACAAATTTCAATTGTAACAGGATTCATGAAACTAAACTGCGCAACGTGATGGATCATAAGAGCGCCCTTTAAATATTTTTATTCACGAAACAGCCATAAAATTAAGCCATCGACATTTTTTATCCCTTCCGACCGATGTAAGTGCTTCCTTGTAGCATAAATTTCACGCTCACCTCTCCTTTTGTAAGATCGAGGTAAGCTTATTTCTCCAGTCATCATATAGCGGCATCTTCCTCATTCGATGGCGCACGACCCTTGGCAGCAAAAGAGATACAACTCCATCCCTTTCCCTCTCTCCGATCATTCTGTCTCATCACCGCTATCACCCGTAACGGTGCAATCCCGAGATGAGAATGCCGTGACATTCGAAAGTTTTGTACCCCATTACCCACTGCTCCACTGCCATCCCTCTCACTTCAGGAAAGAAGGGAATCCTCATTCTCTTCTTTTAATCCTCTCCTCAAGCCCCTTTATGAGGAGGCAGAGACTTCCATTAAGATAGTTCATCCTCGCGCAATCATATCATCAACCGTTCATTCCCTGCTCTTTCCACTTTGTTTTTTTTATAATTAAGATTCCGTACGATGGATACGATTGTTGGGATCTTCATATAAGTAGAGATTTCAACGGCTTTCTTAAATGATTTTTTTCCTGCTATAGACGTAATTTTAATTTAACTAATGACAAGAAATCGTCAAATATGTTTGGACCCATTACCTGCGAGATATTTTTAAACCTAACGCTCCGATTAAAGAATTTTTGGAACAACCTTCGATAGCTACTTAGCGATCCGTTAACAATTTTCTCTAATAACGATATTGAATTTCGTAAAGCTTATTAGAAGTAATATGAAAAACAGACACATAAGATAGAAGTACACTCCGACTGATTTAAAATGTATTCTTTGGTTTCCGTTGTTAAGGCTTCTGTAAACGCTCAGGTGTGTATTTTACGCTAAGAATATTTTAAAGCGATCGATTTGAAAAGCATTCAAAATTATCTCTGAATAAGATCACGAATGTTCTTCAATTTTTTTTATTTTCCAAGTTAATGAGGGAAAGTTTTAATACCAACTGACCAATTAGAAGTTTAAAGCGCGCCGACTAAAATCAAAAGTTATCATTATATACATGCAGCTAACTGCATTTTTTACTACTTCTTACATAAGGAGCCGATAGTTCTATGTCCTTATTTCTATAATGTATATATTTTCATACGGTAATACGGTGAAATGTGTTTCTTATTTATTTCTTCCGCGAAACCCATGGATCTGCTTTGTGGTTTGAGATGGAGCTAAAAGGTTGAGCAAATACGGAAACTGAGGTGGAAAAACAGAATCTCAATATTTAATTCCGTTTATAAGAGGGAAAGCTTTTCATGCTTCTTTTCTTACTCCCGTAAATTGTCAACAATGAGCAGGAATCGCTACTTCGGCTCCTACAGTTATAAAATGAAAACATTCCAGCAAGCTTGAAGTACAAAATAATTTTTAATGATATCTAAAGACAATTCCTCTATTGATGAGATCTCTGAGATTATTTTATCCTAGAAAGTGATTTGACTTCTCCATTCCTCCAAGGACAGAAATATTCTTCTTCTTTCTCATTAGATGGCGGTTACTTGATGTCGATCTTTTCAGGAATATCTTTGGAAATTCTTGAGAAATAAGGTCTCCTAAATTGCTTTTAAAAAAATCCAGACACTACTTTTCCCGGGAAATTTCTTTCTCCTCCGAACGGCTTCAAGCTTGAGCAGCTAAGTTGGTGAAATTGCATCGTTCCTTCTTGCCTTTCTTATTCAAAGAAAATCCCTAGGGAAATGCTGAAAACGAATACCAAAGCTGTATTAATCAATCGAATAAAAGTCAAGTGTCGGCTTGTTATAAAATCGGGCGTTGAAGTCTCCGGTCTTCATCAACGCGCAAGAGAGAGAGATAACTTCCATTGTTTAGTTTATCTGAAAATCATACGTGTAATAACATGGAGGGAATAAGCTTTACAATGAGGATTTAGGAACCGAGTCGCTCTGCTGGAGCGAGGCACTTTTTTGCCTCTTTCGGAGAGTTCGAGTGAGAGAAAGTGGGAAATCGCCTTAGAGCGTTCCCAGCTGGGCAATCGACCAGGAAGCGTTAAGTCCCTAGCTCTGTTCACCAGCGTTTTGGGTGTTAGGTAAAGGTTGCTCATTTTAGGAGTAAGGAGGCTCTTCTGGATCGAAGGAGGCTGTCTTGAGTGAAAAGATTTAGACTAATAGGTGAATCCTAATGAGATGGAACGAACTAGGTTCACAGGATCCCTAAGAATGGTCGTGAAAGACTTTCACGGTGCATCGCCTCTCTAAGATTCCCATTTTCTTTCAACTCCTCCTTTGTATTCTATACCCTATTCTGAAGAGAAATTTATAACGATTTAAAAGCTTTTTTTCACTTTGTGACTCTTGGTGGTTATGATTATTGAGTAAATTAGATGTAATTGATGACTGGATACACGCTATAAATAGCTATAGTAATTGCTCCTATATTTATTCCCATTATGGTATTATGGATAACGTTATAGATTTCTATATTTGTTACTACACGCCATCAAAAGGTTCGAGGATATATATATATGGACATTTAGAAACAATTAAAAATTTCTAAGTAATTGCTGCTAGTGTTTTCATGGTTAGAAACAAATCAGACGCATTCACAAGGAACAGTAATTTATCAAGAATATTTGGACGTTTTCCCACAATAGTCTCCAACCTTGAGAAGAAAAATAAATTGTCATACGATGGACAACAATTCACAAAAAATGAGGCGATACATCTATAAAGAACTAGTACAATACGTTACAAGTACAATACAACAACTTCCTAACAGTAAAAGAATATATTGTAATCAGAATATACGTACTGAGAAATTCTTTAATAAGTTAGTTAAAACATATCTGTAGTTTTAATTTCTCATACCTCAAAGAAGTCATTATTCAGAATCAAACCTAAGATTTGGAGTTTTAAGATGGCATATACTGAAAATTTTTATATTTTACGTAATCGATAATCACTAGATTGTGGTTGCTAAAAGTTTCCAACCATATGCACTTTATCTTACGATTTTATATAGAAAGTAATACGAGATACTTTCTATACACACGTAAAGATGACACTCATTTATCTCGATATCGTAATCTAGATATTGTAAACTTATAGTCCCAGTATCTAATACATTGAATGGATGATGACCTATGTTAACTTTTATTTTTCCTTCGAATATCCTGAAAGCGTCTCAATCGGATGTTAATCTTTTATAACAGTTTCTAGCGCTAAGTAATTTTCTCACAATCATTATTGCATCGTTACCTAACTCAAACGGAAAAATCGGCAAAAGTGAGAACGTCTCCTTATAACTTCCCCATCCGTATCGTCCGGAAACGATTGGGAAACACCTAACTAGAATTCACGGCGATTTCATTTTCTCCGAACGCCTCCATCATTTCCAAGTGATGCCATTTTGCATTTCTGAAACGGAAAGTAAGAATTCCTCCTCCAATGCAGGAATGAGAGAGGCTTGGTTTCGATTAGAGAAAACCATTAAGAAAAAAGAGGGCTGCGGAGAAGTGGGAGTGGTTGGCGATTACTAATAAGCGGTTTCTTTAAAAATAAAGGCAATAATGACTACCGTGACCTTTTCCTTCTTTAGACTGGACAACAGCAGCTCCAGATGAAAACATCTGCGGGGAGAGATCGAAGGCTTTAGGTGAGCAATAATTGTCAGTGGAAAGAAAAGGAAAAAAAGATGGTCAGAGAGCTCTTTAGAGAGATAAGCTGTGAAATGAAAACGAGCGGATTGAGATGAGATACATGCGCATGGAAATGCCTATTCAGAAGCCTCGCCCATTGTCTACTCTACTCCCTTTGAGGTTACATGTACGAAGGAAAATTTACTTCGATTTTTTTTCACTCTTACGATAGCAAATTGATTCACAACTGCTGGCATTATTATTTCCCTGGTCACAGGATTATTTGATATCTCCATCATGATGGTTAGTATTAAAAGCCTTAAGACGATGAAAGTTTTAGTAGCAACTGGGGATCTTCAAATACCAGCGTCTAGTAGTCTTGGTATTTCAGCTTCGTATACTCTATATTTTATGTTTGATCATTTAATTTCTATATTTGAAACATGTTTTTGGTGCCATTGGAGATGTACTGCTAGATCTATTCGCTACTTTATCGATTACTGTTCCCTACACTATATGATACTATGTGGCTAGCTTTCCTTTGATAATAAAATAATGAACACAAACTTCTAAGTGCAGGGAGAAAAGTTTTCAACTTTACCAATAAAGCGGCAACAAAATTTCATTTTCTACAATTAACCTCCAACTAACTTTGGAAAAATCTTCCTTTTCTATGTAGAAATAATTATTCCGGTCGCAAAACTAGTTTCTGAAACTAATCTAATCTATTTGATTGGGTTGATAAAATAGGAGAACTCCGAATCTAGAACAACTTGCTCCAAGTCATTAACCACGTAGCTTACAGGAACCTAAAGAAAAATTCTGCTATTAATTTAAATCCATCCATAACGTTACCGTATCCTTGGGGAAATATTTAGAGTGGTGCTGTATCCGGGAATCGGCGAAAGATAGAATGATCTTGAACCAGGAAGGTCGAAGCGGGAGAGATTGCAAAAGTGGATTGATCACTTACTGCCACAAATCTAATTATTCAAGCCGTTATCCAAAGTCTACGGAAAAACCAGGAGATCGTTACCTTTAACTTTCATCTTTGCGGTCAGGGAATATTTATGAATCAATGGTATTTCTTGATTACGGCCGCAACGCCGTGGGATACAATTCCTCTCCAATGACTTACGGTGTCCGTTCCAAGTTACTTTCCTGACTTTAACAGAAAACAACTACATGGAGTAGAATATCGATCGGTTATAATAATTAATTATACAAATTCTGTTAAGATCGATCTTTTCTAAATACTCATTCTCTGACGTTTGTTGAAGTTTCTGCATGTCGTTTCTAATCGAATGTCACGTGTTTGTATTTGTATTTATCTACTACACAGTTTATTCTATTTCGACATTTTATTATTGTGATTGTCCCAAACTGTGATTTTAATGCATAATTTTGTAATATGAGGTGTGAATAAATGAAAAGAGAAATTGCTGTTAGGTACTTAATAGGATCGTCTTAAAAGATGGCAGAAGGGATTACGTCATTATGATGAGGAAAAGAGGAATTTATTTTGTTAATACTCAATAATGGTCTTTGGATCTTCACATTTTTACGTTTAAATAATATGAGATATGATACACAGTTCCAAATATTTTCCACATTTCTCTCTTAAGGTGAAACATATACAAGACTAAGGATTTTTATGAGAATTTAAACGGGGAAACGTTACTTTTCAATTGTATCCATAAATAGTCATTTTCTCGCATTAGTCTTGTTTGTCCCGTTTCTCTTCTGTAACGCGTGAAAGTAAATCGGGTTCGTGGATGACTCATTCCCAGTCACGCCTCTGTCGGACCTCCTACACTCTCCGTGTCGTTACACGTGTGGCCGAAGGTAGGAACGCCCAGCGAAACCTCTTTTCTCCTGCAAACCTTCGTATATATCTCTCCTTCAACAATAGGGTGCGTGCGACGGACGCCCGGGAGGTCCAGTTCGAATCTCCATGGACGACAGCCAGCTTCTGGTCGAGGTAGAGGAGGGAAGGTGATAGATGGCCAAGTGAGAGATGCGGAAATCTACGACGCTGAAGGTCCTAGCTTTTTTGTCAATGGCTATACTCTTGAAAGGGAAGTACAACACGCTTGAGCGTACTTCTCCAATGTAACTACCTTTGAAAAGGAAATTGGAAGAATTATTCGCTCTCTTGGCCATTCCCAAACTCGGCTATGTATTTCGAATTTATCAATTATATACACTGAAATTAATGATTACTTTATGATAATTCGATTTATTATCAGTGCTGGATAGAGGAAGAATGAGGCGATCAAAGAATCACAAAGGCTTCCAAATAATTTAATGTAAAAAGCAGAAGCATCTCTTCTTAAAAAAACATCTCTATTTTCCATTAGCTCAACAGCAACAAGAGTTGGACTCATTACGCTTGTTTGGAATTTCCTCTCTCGGACATATTGTTGAGAAAGCATCGTTTCAGAGTGATTGAGCATTAAAATTTTGGTAAAACATTTGCTCCATCACGAGATCTATACGATTGAAAATTTCCAAGAATGTTGCTAAAAATTCCTCATCGGCGAAAACGAACTCTGATATCGTTCTATAGTTATCGACCAGATTCAATACTACAATATGACACCATCATACACCTCAAGCGAATGAAAATCCCTCCCACGCAACAGATATCAAGTTGTTCCTAAGAAGTTCCTAAATATTTCCCATCAACATTCTTTCCTTCCACACGATCAGATCCACATTAGTCGCTTATTTGAAGCGACCTCCTCACATATGATACTACCACCCCTACCGCAATATCTCCAAAAGTCTCCGGTCGCTCTCTCTCACCTCGCCTCCTTCTCCTCCTTGTCGTCATTCTCTCGCCACAACTCTCTCCATCTCACACACACGTTTAACCGAAGAATCTCATTTATGCATCTCCCACACCTTTCGGGCCGCAATTAGCGTTCCCACAACCTCACTTTGTCTCCGTTCCTCTTCTTCTCGGAGACTTTCCCCGAAAAAAATATCATCTCCGTCTTGATCTCTTTAGAACCGACTTTTTATTTCGTACCTTCAGCGTAGAGCTTTATGAGTCGGAGGAAAGTCGGTGACCGAATGATGGGAGGAAAAAGGAGTACCGGAACCGCTATCTCTTGACGTTAATTTTTTATTTACGACCCCGCAAGGAATTCCCGCAGGGTTTCGTGGCGCACCTTCTAGGACTTTTTTATTCCGGAGAAGTCAGGAATAAATCACGGAGCAGTGACATCTTACGTGCGACTCAACTCGGACGTTTTTTTATCCCGAATTACTCTCCAAGACCTTAGATGTAGAGGACCACGGTAAACAAAGAAACGAATATGCGTGGGTTGCTACATAGGAAGTCGCGGGTACACTCAAAACATTCTGATGAACACCTTTCAGTAAGCCAGAGATGCCTCAGAAGCCGAGAGATATCTCTAACGGGAGGTTACAATCCATTATCGTCCTTTGCCGGTTTATGAGATTCCCTCAAGAGTAATGGCAACAGAGAAGTAACACCAAATATAGACCTGTGACCTTTAACTTTTCTTATTCGAAAATAAAATTGCAGTATAAAACAGGATGCACCTCGCTTTTATGTCGAAAAACATTCCGTCACATTACGCCATTGCATACCGATTCTGTCAAGCTTTTTCTTCTTATTTTCCTGGCCTAAATATTTCGGCGGAATATTTTAAAGCAGTCGCGGGCGAGGTATAAAGATCGGTTACGAAAAAAAGCGACCCAAAACATTCAAGAAGTGAACTCGCCCTCGACTGAGGTGGTTTTTAATGCATATCATTACCATTGTACCATTACTGTGTTTTTTTATCATTGTGCACTGTGTACCCATTTTTCTATAACCAAATGTAAAAATAATTAATCGTTTAATTGTTGTGGTAAATGTATTCTAGGGCAAGGGTTTGCCAAGTAACCTACCAACGCTGAGACTCGAGGTTCGAAGCATACTTACAGTATTGGTATTCTTTATCGTTTTTTCATAGTACGTTAGTATCCTCAGCAGCAGTAAGCCAGAATTATGATTGTTAATGGAGATGCTACCAAAAATTCAATGGAGATATCAAGAAAATGAAGAGAATAGTGACTTAAGAATTCCAGCATGGTTTAATATCAAGGACCTCTCCTATAGAGTCACCGTTAATTGCGCATCTATGGATTAGTACCGTTGCTCTACGGTTAGAGGAATGGGACCGATATGGGAACCTTCAACTACGTATCGCAGGCGCTTACGCTCGCCTCCTTCCACGATTCGCCGTGAAAGTAGGACCAACGGAGAGCACGTCCATCGATTTCCTCGACCACTGGTCACGTATTCGAAGGCACCTCAGAATAATAGTCCGATTCTATTCTATTCTTCCGCCTCACCCTCATTTTAACTACTCTTTTCTCTTCTCTTCCATACGATTCAATGTATTCCTCTCTCGGTTTCTTCCTTTTTAACGGATTTCACGTTGCTTGTGGTCGAATATTGAAGGAAGAAGATTGGAGAGATATAATTTTTGGTGCCTTTTGTCGACGTATTTTCGTGATTTCACAGTGATCGTTAAAGGTAGATGAACCTATCAGAATTTATAAAAGCTCTTTCAGATCACCTTGTGCCATGAATCTCTTAATAGAACAATGAACTTGGATCAGAAACAATAACTATGGACTCCAGAGGTAAGGAAACAATGCATTCGGACGATTACCTACCTTAAGGGAATGGAGTAATCGAATTAGCAAATACGTTTTAATGCAAATAATTATAGTGTTTAGTTTTATTATCTAGCATTTTTTTAAACTTCATAACCTTCACAAGGGTCATGACAGGACAGTAAAGATATTCCATCGGAAAATGCGTGTAGACAAAGATGAATATGTACTCGTATGATTTAATATCTTATTTAATACACGAAAACACGAACATACATGAGCTGAAATACATATACTCTACACATATTCTAAATACATATATTCTATATCCCTTACAGGGTATTTATCTAGATATAAATGTAGAATTTCGGCGTGTGGCAAGGGGTGTAAACAACGAGCACCCGGGTTACCTCTTTAGCTTATTGTTGTTGCGTATCGTTCGCGAAAAGAATGAGTCTCTAAAACGACTTGTCCTCGCATCTGTTTCTGTTATTTTACACTAATTGTTGGATAGGTTGACGTAGAAGGGGGGTCTCATAATACCAAATACGTCTTCCGCAAATGTGTTTTCTCCGAATTTATCCATAACCGCAGCCTATCTTCTATTCTCCTTTATTCCAAAGATACTCAACTTGCGTCTGAGAGAATTTTCGTTACGCATGCTTTTTATCGTAGCATTTCTGAAAAAATCGTAACGCCTTACGCTGCACTTTCTCG
Organism: Ladona fulva; assembly: GCA_000376725.2. NCBI lineage: Eukaryota > Metazoa > Arthropoda > Insecta > Odonata > Libellulidae > Ladona > Ladona fulva. The sequence continues at coordinate 150,807 of KZ309222.1, read as the reverse complement.
AGTTCATAGGTACACGTTTCATCCTTTGGATCGCATATACTCGCTGCATATTTAAGATGGGGTCTGACTATGGTGAAATAACATCGCTCTCTAGCCTTGTCATGGCATCTACCAACAGTGCGCCTCATAAAACAGAGCTTTTTAATTGCTTTACCTCAGATTTTTCGGATATGAACACTCAAGTTATTTTTAATATTGATCCTGAGACATTCAACTGAGTAGACTACGTTTACATTCATTCCACTAATTCTGTTCTGATGCAATTGTTTTCTTTCGACAAAATTAACTACAGTATTTACTTACATTAAGATCTAGTGGCCATTTTCGCAATACTTTTTAATATGAACTGAATCGTTTGATAGTAAAATGCTATCTTCAACGATTGATGTTTCTCTAAATATTACCGAATCATCCGCAAATACCCGCACACAAGAAATTCAAGGACAAAAAATAACATTGCGTAGAAAAAAGTCTCGCCAAGTAAAATCAAAGATCATTTTCTACTTCAATCCTGGCTGCAAGTGTCTTCTTAAAATTGCAATTCTTTTGTTCTGACCTTCTGACCGCAGGGGGACCACGGTTCTCTTCAGAAGCGTGGTAAATCAAGTTCTAGGCTTTTTTGGACGAGGGGCGTGAAATTAAAGCAGGGGAAAGCTCTTCGGGGTAAAATATCGGCACGAAAAAGCTTCACTTCGTGTGCTGGTAGGGATTTCGTACAGTCGACCACCCTCCCATGGAATGCTCTTCATTTCGGTGAATTGGACACGATCACTGGCATGAATCAAAGGTCTTTAACGCGTGAACACTGCTGCCCTCCGCTACCTCGATTTTTCATCCCCCGACAAATCGATCTCTTTCATTTCCTTGGGCTTCGACCCTTCATTTCCAGGAAAATCCATTTGCATCCATGGTCTCCCATATCTTCGTAATCGATTCTTTTGGTCCATGCGCTCATGTTGGTTAAGCTAAATCAGGTTTAATTCACAATGGGTAATCTAATTATAGCGAAGATAGCCAAGAGGTTAGGTTTTTGATTATCCGACGACGTTCTGTTTCCAGGCCTTCTGCCTATCAGATTGTCATTGGTGGCGCCTGTTCCAATATCGTAAGGTGAAATACGAGCGCTTTGCAATTCCGGTTCAGAATTGCTCGCGAGTATTCCTTTAGTAGCTCAACCCTGAAGAATATGTATGATTTGATCACTTGCGGCCTTCATTTTCTCTCTCCTTTCCGCTGGGCGTGGTTTGAGTCTGAGGGGAAAAGGGCGAGGCCTGCAAATTGTTTCCTTCTTACCAGCTCCCAGTTATCTTTTGTGGCAATGACTGTCTGTGATGGCGAGCCACGCGCCTTCAATACCAGAGGCTTGGGGACCTTCGAAATTACTGGCCTTCCTATCGCAGAAGATGCCGATTCGATTGAATTCAAGCCAGAAATTTATCATTACGGCGTTGAACGTCTGTAGCTTGAAAATATATGAGAAACTTTGAAGAAACTCTTGCCTTGTGATTGAGTCACAATTTTGTTAAAAATTAAAGGTGTTAGCTCGATAAGAGAATATGAATGCATCTCACTTGCTTTTCTAATATATTTTAAGAAACGTTTCTACGTGGCGAGAGAATGTTTCTCTTAAGAGTAGAAATTCGTATTATTTTATGAAAAGCTCAATGACAAAGGAGTATAAACATATGTATTCGGTATAATAAAAATACACGTACTAGGTACATTTCAGGCTCAGAACCCGAATTAACTCTCTCGAATTTGAGAAAATCTGCTTTAGCATATGAAGCAAATACTGGAAAGCTTCATAAAATAACGAAACAAATCTTAAAATAATTGAATCGATAAACTTGTTGGAAGAGATTTTTCCTTTGCGATTTCAAGAAATGTCAAACGCATTATATTTCGTAGGTGATCTTACTCTACCCTAAAAGAAAATTGGTCTCATCAAAATTAGTGGCGACTTTAGCTGAGTGGGTAGGGAGAGACAGAGGAGCCGTAAAAAATAATTCTCGAAGAAACTCAAGGATATTTCTTCTTCTAATGTGGGATCCATTAAATGAGTAGTAAAGCGGCTTGGCAACAAATTATGTTTGAATGACAAACGGCGATGCCTCTGTCCTCCATTCCAGAAAAGTAATACCACACTGAATGTCATATCTGAGAAATTTTGAGACCAGAGACTTCATCCATTGTGAGGACCTTGTTGAATAATGACCTCGTCATTAAATTCTTGACCTTCTTCTTAGTAATACATATGTCATACTCAACTCAAATGCTCTCAATCATCAGAAAGCCGAAAATGAGATAAAAACGAAAGAAAAATTAATCAGAAAAGGCCAGTGAATTTCTCGCATCTTAGGTTTGAATTAAAATTGAAATAATTTAATCCACTAATTAGTAACATTAATTATACTTAGATTGAGGGGACTGATTCAGCAAAGGAAAAAAATTTAATTCAGCTTTGCTTTAAAGTGGCTTTCTTACTTGAGTACTGCTTTTGTTTTGCTTCTAGGTCTCTTAGTTCATGTTCATGATTTTTTAATTTCTTTATTCATAAATTATTGAATGTTTTCTGAGCGTTGAGTTCGGGTAAACGTATAAATTATTATTCGCAGCGAATGCTGAATGTATTTGTCGCCAGCCAGCCAGGACCGTAAAATGTCCCAATCAAATCTCACTCCTTGTGCTTCCAAATTTTATCGTCAGAATCAAAAGTAGATCATTCGTTCATCCGTTCAAGCATCTAATGAAGAGGTGACCCATTTCGTAAGGAAACTTTCAAAATTCGCGGTACCATCTAAGCATAGAAAAAGATCTGGGAAAAAACGCCATCTCTAGGATGACAAATTTTTTATGGGAGATAAAAGTTGCCCTTGATTATACTCCAACTTCCCCATTTTTTATCAAAATTTCCAACGAATCGCGCCTTCAGATGCAATATTGATCTTAGTGTAAATTAAGTTTGGCGTGGAAGAGAGAAGGTGGGGCGAAAAATTAAACCAGTTTCTCGGCTCCTAACGACGATCTAAAACCACAGAATTTATCGCTCGAATGAGACAGACATGTGGAAGAGCTTGTTACCGGGTAACCTCATCCAGAATATTACGCCTGCATTCTTGTCGAGTTTATGGACGCTTCTTCTTGCGCTTCGCGTCCTCAGAAAAGGCAGGATGTCGCAGGATTGTCGGAGGTATAATTCCAAAGTATAATTTTCCGATAAATAACTTTTTGCCAAGGCTTCCATTGCCAGAAGACCTGTTATCGATGAGTAGTGGAACCGGATTGAAAGCAACCCTTTTTTTGTTATTTTTCGTCTGTCATTTTTTTCCTCCCCTTTCGCTCGTCCTTGCGAGTCTGCATTCTCATCTTCTCCTAGAAGAGCACTCGTCGCGAAGCATGCCCGCCTTCCATCCCTACTCATTCTGTCCCTTTGATGCCATCTCCTGTTACGCTTCAGATGGGCGGAAATCGCAAAAAAGAAAGTAATTACAGATGGGGAAGCTGTTGTCCATTATCTTAATGGTGCTCAATATTCAAGCATGGGTGAACATGTGTGATGATGGGCAATGAGCAGCGATCGACGATGACTCTCTTTTGATATTTTCTGGTTTATGATCAGCGTTTCCAAATGCAAATTGACATCTTATATATTTAAAGTATGCAATATTTAAACAGTAATACTATAAGCTGTTGTATCCTAAATTGAAACCGAGAAAATTATAATTATTTGATAAAAAGTGACTAAGACTGAGACTCTGATTAAAATATCAAGAAGTATTGAGTACGGTTTTGGAAAATAGGCAAAATGATAAGTTGCCTGATGCATGAAAACTCATATAATACTTAAATATACGTGTTTATTTTCATAACTTTTTATTCCTTCGTTGAGGAGGAGAAATCAAAAACGAAAGGCGGAAATAGAACGGTAGCAAAAGAAGATAGAAAGGGAGCATGATTGTGTGGGACTAGATTCACACAAGTTTTGGTTGTCAATCTGTAATACATTTAAAAATGAAAGCACTGTCATCAAATCTCTGAAATCCCTGCCATGGACCTCCACAATTTCTTACGGATGCATAAGCCTTACTTCAATGCATAAACGAAAGAAATTAAATAGAGTTAGAAATGAATAGAGCGAATCGAATAAATAAGAAAGAAAGGAAATATTTGCAATCATCCACGGTTGTAAGTCGTAATTAAATTGAAACGATTTGTTTCAAGCGCAACTAAGCTCCGAAGGATACATTTAAGTTTGCCTTCTCATTCGTTTATCCCCCATGTCTCAGACCCAAAGCATTATTTAAATATCTTTCCTTTGATTCACATCCTACACTTCCTACGCAGGCCTGCTCATCTTTCCTTATTTTGCATTCTCCACTGGCGCTTTTTAGCTTCATCTCCCCTTATTATTCTTTTCTTCAGTCTCCTCATAGACAGTCAGCGGAATTAAGATGGGTTTTTCTTCATGGTAACTCATAATTCGCTCACGAACACAACCTTGCTCCCATCGCTCCGCTAAATCTTTCGAAAATTCTTTTTATGACTTTATTAAATCGTAAATCTTCCCTTCCCGGCGATGTTTAACTCCGCGAAGCTCTAAAGCAATCTGCGCTGCTACTAAAGAACATGGCTACATCGTATACATCTCATCGTAGATAGCTTTAGGAAATTATACATTCCCATACTAAATTTTACCACGCTGAACATTGTATGCGTTATTGGAATTATGGGAAATAAAATAGCGGTCCTACACCTCTTTACCCGCAATCTAAGTATAAACGTGTACTATTCAGCAGTAGTGATTCGTCAAATTGAAAAATGCCTCATATTTTAAAAGTTAATGCAATTAACCCAACCATCAGTGACAACTTCAATTCTATAGTTAAAACTGTGAATGTCTGACTTCAGTTTTACTGTGAAAATCATATCTCGACTACTTTTCATTGCGATATTTTATCCTACGTCGTATCTGAATACTACTTTCTTGGAATCAGCGCACAATTCCTGTTTATATTTCAGGCGATAAAAACTTCAATTAATGGACCGTTTTACGATACCAGTTGTTCAAATTATTTCGATCAAAATGTAGCCTTCATTCCATAAATGTTAATTCAGCGACATATTTAAAGGTAATTTTTAAAATAATTCAGCGACATATTCCTCAACATCAAGTGTTTGCTATAAAATTATACGTAAATGGTCGTTCTTTGAACCAATTCTTGATGTGTTCAGCTTATGAATCTCTCTATGGAGGGGCAGTTACAGGCTTTAAGGCTGGATGATTGGAATTCGAACCCAACTGTGAATGTTAAAGAGGAAAATCTTAGCTAACCTCATAACTTTATAATCTTATCCTGTTCAATTTTCGTTTTCCCTCTTCGACATGATGGGGTAAAGGAGCCTGAGAGAAGATACTAGGTGAGAAAAGTCGCAGATTTCCATCCAAGAAGTAAACTTTAGCAAAATAACGTAGAGAGATTTAAAATTTAAAAAATATTTAAATATTAATTGTTGTGAAATTTAAACAGTAGTTTTTCCTTTCTCCATCCCGCCTTTCTAGTACAAAATCAGGGCAAAGATGGGTTCAAGTTCTTGTCCTATTGAAGATTCCCACGTCTGTTTATCCTAATCTGTGTTTACCGTGATGTTAGTTTACAGTAACAGAAAGGAGATATTTGCTTTCTTCAAAGACTAGCACTGCATGTTATTTCTCAACTCACTGAATTAGCTCGATCTTCACTGTAGTTAAAACAATAAACAACTTCGCTTCGCTTATACCTTTACTACATTGACGCAGCATGAGCAACCATTTGCGCGTTTTCTTCCCTTTGAAAACATTATACGTGCATACATTTTTCTAAGTAGCAAATTCTCAGAATACATGCACCCTTCTCGTGTTCCATCTCCATCTATCCGTGGAGGTCCCTGGTTCCCTCCCTGTTCACGCTCTACTAAGCTTCACAGTCTCGTGACTGTTCTCTCACCCACTCTCACACACCAGCCTACCTTCAGCTGATCCCACTTCTCTGCCCTCCCTCACATCTCACAGCACTCCTTCGCCATTCTCACCTACACTCAATCATTCCCATACTTAAAACATCCCACCCTACGATGTCATTGAAGAGAAAATAAAGGATAAAGAAGTCAACAGATGATTCCAATTAAAGACGTGAAAGGGAGCATGGAAGTGATTTATTTATTGGGTGTCTTTAATCTGCTCGTTAGGATGTCCGCTGGGCGTCTCAGAATCACTCTTAAGCCGTGGGAACAAAATGGTATTCATATGCTTTGGTCGTTTTCACGAGGCTCTCAGCAGGAATTGTGCTAAAAGGAGAAATTTTTAATTTTTCCGCTCATGTCCTTCCGGAAAGTTCGTGCCAGAAAAGTGACCTCCAGGGAAGCTCCAGGTAATTCTAAACTACGGTATGATGTTTTCGTCCATTTTCTTTCCCTCCACTCGGTCTCTAGCGTATAAAAGTTTCTTCCATTTCCCACTTCGATTCTCTCTGGCGTCTTTCTCTATGCGGTTTATTTCTGAGAGAAGCTTTTTCGGTCATAATTAATATCATAAGAATCATAACTTTTACTGTGTCGGTATTACCCTCCCAATGGTGTTCCACTGTAGCCAATTCAGCAGTTTTTCGTAAAATTATTCAACTAGTAATTTCTCAGCGACTTTCTGTTTAAACAACATCATAAATAAGTATAGTTCTAAGCCGATAGTAACAATTTAACAGTGCTCGTAAAATTCTAATATTTTTTTATGAAAATACAAAAAAAAAACATCGTTTCCCTTTGTCTTCATTTCTTTCTTTACGCCATATTCTTTAAAAAGGCATTTATGACACATCAAATGACGAATTATTTACGAACTTGTATCACTAACCCAATTTCAAAGATATTTTCGTGGTTTCAAGGAAGTTTTAAAAAATTCACAAGGCGATCTTGCTATACCTTTGCTTTGATATATAATCAAAATTGAATAGGAAAAAGATGTGAAATACAGAATAAACCTCAAAATTTTGTGTTCTAATAAGGTTCATCATCCTGCTGATTTTGCCGGAGAAGTTAGTTCTTCACATTATTTCAAAAAGTTATTGTGTCCTCAACCGAATTAGGTTAATTTTAATGACGGGAGACATTTGACAATGAATGCATTATCTTCCTTCGTGGGAATCTCCATTACATAGCAGACTTTCATTTTGAACTGAATGAACGGAAACGTTATTTATAATAACAACTGCATTCTTCGGGATAGGTTTTTGCCAGTATGGAATGAAAGTTCCACTAACTGTGGGATTATCTGACTTTTCTCTGATTGTTTTTAGATACCGCAGACTTTTTCTTCATTCACGAGGCATTGCATTGTCTTTTGTGGGAAGACTGGTAGCTTCCCTTACGTTATGCCGCGTCGAGGGAACGGTGTCTTCTTCGTATTTACATCGTGAGATTCCGAGAATATTCTTCTTCTCGCTTTTCTTTTTCATATGTTCGGACATCTAGTGAAAGGAAGATTCGTCCTTGCTTTCGAAACATAGAAATAGAGAGTAAAGAGACTTAAAGGGAATTACTTATTTTACTTCAAGGGAATTACTAATTTTACCCTTAAAAAGCGCTCTTTACTAATTGTGGTGAGCATTCCTATTGGTTAATATTTAACATTGTTTACATCGCTTAACAGCGATATGATTTGGAAAGAAGTGGAAACATATTCTAGTTTTCTGACAGATGCAGATAACTCACTAAATTGTTTTCATCATATGTTCAGATCACCGAAAATGCCGGAAAAAAGATACGTTATGTAGGAATTGTAGAAAAAAAGGATATGCAATTTATTTCCCACGGGAGGTGTTTCCAACCTGTCTTTGGAGAAATGCCAATTTCTAACAAATTCAATTTTTATCTTAAATTCCCTTCCGACGTTGCCACCTAGAAATAGAGCCAAATTGCAACGTACTTACAAACAAGTCGTGTGGAAAATACGAAGTTCATTGTTTCTCTTTTTTTAAACGGCGTCCCACGAAGTAAGGTCCAATCATATCGATTGCGTACTAACAAACGTATAAATGATAAATGTGCCCTTTTCTCATATGACTATATGATTTTAAACTTAGTGTACGTAATTTTATCACGTATTTGCATCGTTATGTCAAACTCTGTACACAATCACTCTTTATTATATATTGGAAGATATTTCAACTTAAGGATATTCAATTTTCTCTTGACTTCCTTTATAGTAGTATTATATATGTAGCATTATTATATAGTAACTTATTCTATAGCTTGAATTTGAAAAAAGAGCCTCCCCTACTTAGGGTGCGGTGGATGCACCGTATCCACAGAGGCACTAATTGGCCTAAGTTCCCCCACAGCTTAGTAATCAGGCGCCATGAAATACACTGCATCCGGGAGAAAAGCACTTTAATCTGTGTATAGATACCAGCTTTTATTCTCACACTTTTTTAGAGTGCCATAAGATTTTCCTTCGACTAAAGTTCTCAGCCACTGAACCTTTTCGCAATTAGCTTCCATAAACTCTAATAAGAGGTAAATAGGCGAACTTCCTGGGCTCGTAATAATATTTTGAGGAGAAGAGGGTGTGAGATCAACGCTCGGGTGCTATGCTGAAACATGCGACCGCTTTCATCAGTTCACCAGTTCTTCAGTATGGGCTCATAAAAGTAAACACATCGGAGTCAATGCCTTGCATATAGGTCTATAGAGCCTTACGATGGAGATCGTGGTTGCAATCTAAAGGTGTGTGGTAACTTAGCCGCGCGCCGTACGCCAATTGCCCCCCTTACATTGGCAACGGCGCTTCGCTCTGACTTTCACTCCAAAAAAAAGGAATCGAGGGTTATTTCTCTTCGCTCTGCTATAATTCCCAGGAATTCGTCCAGCTGTAGTCTCCCAGGCAAAATGAAAGAGATAATCTATTTATCTCGAAGCCGTGTACGCAGCAGCTGCTGCCATTCTAAATTAACACTGACGTTAGGCGGATGGCTAATATTTCAATCGATCTAATTTTAATTTATCTGATAAATCCCTTTAGTTTAATAGTTTTCGTTCACCTTATAATGAACTGCAAGAAAAAATTAAGAAATAGAATTTCCCATTATACCACATGATCACTTACCGTATAAACCGTGACAAAACAAATAACCGTGTTTTTATTCTATTATTAATACCTTTCAGTTTTTGTTTGAAGTTTCAAAAAATTATAAATATATTTATTTTTACAATCATTCATCCATATTCAAATTTTCAAAATACGTTTATAATTTCACAATTCATTATGCTTAAAAAAATAATTTTTTTATCGGTTGATAATAATATGGTACCATATTTTTGATTAATTAGAATATCTTATCAATCATCTAAAGCATTTGATGATTTGCTTGATAATGGTTTTCAAAGATGATTGTAAATGTTTAGAAATCGCATGTAACAATAATTAAATTACGTTGCTTCCATAAGTTTTAGTGCAATAAGAATAATTTTGGAACAAATTACTAAAGAACAACTTCAGAGTATGAACAAAGATGAAAAAGGCAAGGGTGTGAATATTATCCTTCATGTTCTGTTCCTTTTGTAACCTAATAAATACGCGAACAAATAACGAAGACTATCTGTCGTGACCGTGTTTCAAGCGACGGCAATAATTCATAATGCAATATTACATACTGTTGCACTTGGTTCCAAGAATAATTTGAGTGTGAGTGTGATTTGATGTGGTTTCTTCAAAATTGATATGGACTCTAATTTGTTACAATCAACATTTTTAAATGAAAATTGATCGGAAACATTACAGTTCGATGACATGGAGGCTAGTTAGAAAGAATGCCTCTTAAAGACTCCTCATACTTTCCTTTCAAAGTTTTTGAATAACTTACTTAAAATACCCATGAAATAAGTTTGAGGATGTGTACCTCTATAGGAAGCAGACTATCAGTTCACGGTCCCTAGCGTTCATCGAACTTCCTTATTTCCCCTTTATATTTTTTGGCATGTTAATTTAAATTCGTGAGATGGTTGGTGACTCAGCACTAGGTCGGACGTGAAGAAATTCTATTTATTCCGGTATGCTCGACTATTTCTCAGGTCATAGCAATATTTTCTCGTTTGCTATCTTAAGCCTTACCAATAAATATAGTAGCAAATTCATCTTTAGATATTAAGGGTGAAGATAGCTATCAACATGTTCATAATGCAGTTACAAAATTTCACTTGCAAGAAGTGCATTAAGGATTCCGGCGACATTTTTGCGATTAAGTCTTATCCTTTCCATGCATTGCATGAAATGTAATTGATGCGACACGATCAATTTTTCATGCCTGGGATATCTCTTTTGATTCACTGTAACAAGAGACTCAAAATATTACCTAATGAGTATTTAAACAGTTTTGATATTGATGGTAAACATTCGCCATTAATTGATCGAGATGATATGAGGTACATACATAGATTTAATAAAAAGTATAAATATGAAGGCGGCAAAAGACTTACCATTCTCAAGAACTCAATTTGTTAATCCATAATCCTTTTCGCAGAATTTCTTTCTTTGCTGATTAACATTTCCTTTGACGTTACACTACGTTAGGCCGATGAATAATAATAATAATGACTATTTTAGTCTTAAAATATACTCTTACAGTTAACCTTTTTCAAGTCAAAAATTCCCATGCCCTGACAAGGATTCGAACCCGAGACTCGGCGTGGCTTGGTTCACATTCGAACCACTACACCAAGACCACTTCGTGACCGAAGAAAACCATAATTTTAATTTATCTCTTTACTCACACCATTTGGCCGCATTAAGTTTGGTGCATACGTACTGAGTGTTTCCTTCCATTTCAAAGATTTGATTTCAAAGCGTGGCAACACATATTCAATGCCTCCCTTAGAGTACCGCTCTTCGTCGTGTCAATGCCAAATAGATTCCGTCCCCTTTTTTTACTTCGCCATAACATTTAAATTACGCCGCATATTCGATTAGCTTTCTAAAAACACACTCAACATAACCTAGTTGCAAAACTGCTTCTCTGAATAACCCGTCAGGAGCCAATATTATACTGATGTTTACCATAAGTATCATGGTAGTTGGGAAATTGACGCGGAAACCTCGATTTTCGTAATTAGACCACCATCGCCGAAAACTACTCATGATGATACCCAATAACGAAGCGAATTTCAAACGTAAAAGCCGCGAAACTCATCCGTTGACCCCTTTCCCTCATTTTTCCTTTCGGAGGTCTCCGTAATTTATTTTCCTGCTTTTTTCCGCCTCGCATGAAGGGGTCGGCGTTCCGGGTCTCTATCTGCATGCGCAAGGTGTTGGGTCGAAGAGAAGGGCCATATAAAGAATGCTAAGGTGGATAGATAGAAAGATGGATCCAAGCCCAGATTACTGAAGCGCCATTGCGACCGGAACGGCGCGCAGAGGAAGTAGACATCTCCGATGTGTCTCCTTCGGCTTGAGAATGATGGCGGGAAGTCAAAAAGGTAGACGACCAGCCGCAGTGCGGGCTTAAGGACCTATTCCGGAAGGAAATGCATGGGTGTGGTTGACAAGTTGTCAAGGCCAATTCAATTCGGATAAAACTCCTTTGATTTTCGGACAGAAAAAACTTACCGCACGAATGTCTCCCTCAGTCCTCCTCATTTCCATCTGACATTGAAGAGGTTGGCTCACCTTCGTGAATCGCCGATATCTAATGGCATATAATAGAGGTCTCGTATATGGCAAGATGACCTTTTTTGGTGGGGCCAATCCTTATAGTTTCCTCGTCGTCCCCGGTTCTCATTGGCCCAATGACTAAGACCATCAACATACTGCTCTGCAAGAACTCCGATATTTGCCTCGTTTGGAGTTGTGTGGACTTTGAAATTTTTATCATGACAAATGAACAAAGAGAAGGGTCGTGCTTTTTCCAGAAATTATCATGATATATTTCAGAGCACCAGAGTATACCTTGATGAAATGTATTTATTATTACTTTTGACCGAAGTTTTAATTCCAAACAAAAATAGATTTTTATTTACCACTGAAACGACTTTAAATACATTTAGACCACTAACGCAGATCAAAATACTAACCGCAAGGGTTCAGGTATTCCAATATAACCGAGCTAAATGTCATTTCACAGAAGAGAAAAACAGGGCTTCTAGATGGCCAACAAGACCTTTGGTGGAACTGGTCGCGGGTTCAATTCCTGGTGGGGGTCCATATGTGCGAAATGACCTTAGTTGAGGTCGCTCTTTTAACGATAATTTTATTGTACCACTATACTCCTACGAGAAAAAATTCGTATGTTGATTTTATTTAACTTTCATTCATTCGTGGAGAGGTTCAAACGAATGGGTGGTCTGCTCGCGCAGGTCCTAGGTGTTGTTTCTCCAGTTCTCTCTGTCTTCTGCCCTTCTTTTCATCTCTCTGTACCCTTTTCCATTCTTCAAACAATCCAATAACTTCATTCTTCTCCTTCCTCTCTTCACTCTTCCTTCCACCGTGCCTTCTAGCATACCCTTAAGTAGGAGTTAAAAAATCTAGAAGTTCAAACGAATGGTATAATAACTGTTTGTATTGAAATTCAACTATATACGTAATGCGTCGACGATCAAAGACTTAATCAACATTTACTGGCTTAGTGAAGGTGGTTGAGCAAGATGCATGCCTGCAACTTCAAAAATATCCTAATAACATAACCGCACCAGGATTTTTTAGGAATAACATTGTACTCGAATGAAAACATTGTTCACTTAAGGCATCCTCCTTAGTGATTCCCATTCTGACTCACAATCAGAAGTTATAAACTGTTCCGCAGTGTGATTACATCCTAATAAAACGGTGGTAATCAAAGGAAGAAAATGCATTATCCTTAGCTTTGATACTGAACTCCGAGAAGCAATTCATCAACTTGCCTGTTACAACGAGGCATGACATGCAGTGAGAGAAAGAATTATGAAAAGGTGGAGAATATCAATTCCTGCTGCTCAAGTACCTGTGACCAACAGAAAGCACGTAATTAATACCAGGCATACATGCATTTGCTCCAAAGTCTTTTCTTTATAATTCAGTACTAATTTGCTTAATTTCAAGAGACACGGGACTTTTAAATAATTACTTCTTGACATGATGTTATATCATGGTAGACGTATTGTTATCCTAGGAAAATAGTATCTTGCTAACATCTTTAAATAATACGTTTTGCTGATTAGTAATAGCACAAATATATTTAAATGTAAGGGATTAAGTTATTATTATGTAATTATTCATGACTGATTATTTTAAATTAATAATTTCAGAGAATATTTCCCACGATAAAAATATTACTCCGTCACTCTACAAAGAATCTCTCTTATTCTTAATTTACGAGATTCTTACGCGGTTTTTCAATAAATGTTAGAATCAATCTCCGTTAACATAACCTATTATTCAATAATAAGGAAGAGAAAATTTCTGTTTCTCGTCTGCCTAATCGAGAGGGAGGAAGAGGAAGTTAATGGAGGACGTAGCCGAACTCTTGGGTCTTAACGTATTCGTGGCCCTTGATTAATGTGACAGGGTATATTTCCGTGAAACCTGATACAGGGTACAAATAACGACTTAAAGCATCCGTTGCCTAGACCTAGCTAGTTAACGTATGATGGTATCTGTAGGGGAGGACTGATCCGTTACGAGGAAGGTCTAATATATTCTCCGTTATGTAATTATGCCCTATGATGCGTTACTTCCATCCGCTACTGAGATTGATTAAATTATTTTCTATGTGAATTGGAGGCGTCATCCCGACGCAGAAGCATTTTAATTGAAAGAAAGAGGTCCTTACACAAACGATGCGTGGATTGATTTGATCAATTAGTCCGTGAATTGAAGTAATGTGGGTACAAAATTTTAGATAGGTTCACACATTGAATAGCTCGGATGGCTGCAACGTGTTATAATGAAATGAAATTTTTACTAATTCTTAAAATCCATTTCCATCATCGTGTATATTTGTATAATCATGATTTTTTCAATTATTTGGACTTTTACATTGTAATTCGTCTAATAAATATAGTGAACCAGCAAAGTAGTGTTTATTGGAATTTACGTACGCCGATATACGAACGTAAGACAACTTCTTATAATAGAAATATAAATGGTAATTACTGCATCAAATTTAATTTGGATTAAGGAAAGGTGTAATACTTTGCGCGATGAAGTCGTGCGGCTGATCCCAAAGGAATAACAGGTTCAACAATAGCGACATGACTGGGACTCGATTCCAGGTCTCCCACTTTCCGGGTAGGTTCAGATTTAATTGGATTTTGATTGAATTATGAAGCATCTAAAAGACATTGCGAACAAAGAATTTCTTAGGTTACCTTTTAGGTCTCAACTGATGAGCTTGTTCTTTTAACAAATCTTCTGTCGGCTTATTTTTAAATGAATACCGCTTATTGCCTTATCCTGAGGGAAAGTAATATACCAGTTGGACGATCAAAAAGGCTATTTCAATTAAAATTAACATTCTTGTATGGCAAACCAACCATGGAATCGTTATAGGATTTAGCCCAACATCATATACTTGCCTAACTACCATTCAAAGACATCTTTCTTAACCTTTACATATCTATATTTCTTACCTCCATAACTCTCATCCTTAACCCGACAACAAAGCCCAAGTATCAAAGGAAGAATAAGCTATTTCTAAACGTAAGCCACGGAACTCTTCGGCCACCCTGGGCATTCAGTATAAAAAGGGAAGGGGAAAATTCTTAGCTAACAAATCAATCACATGCCTTTGGGACCACCTCTCAGATCCCTTTCATCTTTCTTCCCTCACTAAATGCGATTGAAGTGAAATTCCATTCGTGTTACTCGTCCGTTCATAGCGTTGTAAAAGGGTCCTTTGGGTCCACTCCGTATCTTTGTATTCCCTTACGTTCCGCGACCTCTCGACCTACACGTGTCCATTTTCCCTCCCAAACCATCATCTTGGCTCCCAACTCTTACGCCTCTAACACCTCTCTCTCGTTTCCGGCTTCTCCCTTTCTCACCTACGGAGACTGCACCATCCTCCCACACTCCGGGGGGTTCGATTCCCACCACCCCTTTTTTCGTGTGCTCGCATCCCCCAACCTTGTACCCGAAGTGCACGGAACCAAGTCGAGGATATCCTCGCGTCCCACAATTTTCGTCTTCGCTGTTCATGATTCTGAGCGCGAAGAGGCGCTGCGATCGCGCGGTCCGATTCGGTCTTTCTCGGTCTCATGACGTTTTTTTATTATCCGAAACGAATTTTTTGGGAGATAGCGAGCGATGAGCATCTTGTTTATTCTTGTCCAGTTCGGAGATGAAAGAAGACTTTCCCACGTGGTTTGATCCTCAAGCCATTTCTTTCTTTCGCTCGTTTCGCGAACTCCGACTGCGTTCCGTCTCGGATACTACGTGACCGATTTACATTAACTCTCATAGGATCGCCGTTCTTCAGCTTCTGTCCTTTTTTGCCTGCTTCTGCTACACAAAAGAGACGTGTCTTTCCTTACAATTAACTTCGTGTCGTTGCCTTCTGAGGTTTTTTCAACGAATGTTCGATCGAGGCTCTCGCTGTCCATACAGAATCTTCTGACATAAGTACTATTCCTTAGCACCTCGAAAATTAATTTCTCCTACACATTCTTATATCTTAACTCGTTTCGTATTATAAAATTATGATAAAACTGTTTTACGCGATCAAAAATAATGAAAATCGTTACACAAAAAATATCTTATAGGTAAGACCGGAACTCTAACCCGGACCTTCCAGTAATGTATGGCAACCTACTTGGGAGATCAGGGCTTCAGTCCAGGTCCAGTCTGACGTCTATGGAATTTACGAGGTGCTCGCCTTTAGGTGCTAAGCCACCTTTAACTCTTCCGGTATATGAGTAAATACGGCACTGAGAGTTATTCGATTATTTTGTCTCAATTTTTGACATTTTTTCGCTGATGGCTATTTTCCAAACATTCAGTGTTATTTGTGATATTCAATATTTTATGATAATATCGTGATATTCTATATGCATTTGGTCACACAATTTGGTCACACTTTTATCAAGGAGAAGGGCGTAAGATAGAAAAGGATATATGTATCTGAATAAATTTTTTCCTAGAATAACACTATTTCAAAGAATTGGAATGAAATAATGCAAGATTTTGATAATATTTCATTTCATTGTAATGAAATAATTTACTGCGGTATCTACTTTCTTCATATCCCTCAATTGCAATATCTCAGTCCTACCTTTCCGCATCTATTTTCCTTCCCTGGACTCAAAAACGCAATACTCTCGCGAACTTTTAAAAAGACTATTACGATGCCGAGGTCGTAACATCTCCATGGAGATGGGCGCGCGCTCCACGCTCTCCTGTTTGGTTTGCGTACCGTCGACCTTGGTCGTAATCCAAGTGGAGAAAGTAAAGGGTGAAACTCCCGATTTTGGAGGAAACAATGCATCCTACGTCCAGTCCATGGCTGGAGAAGGGATAGGTAGATTTGTGAAAGGTGTCTTTTATAAAAGTCCCTTAGGTGTAAAAAAGGGCCAAGTACGAGTTCTTTTCCGTCTCTTTGTCCGCTTATGAGATGCACGATAATAGGCCCATAGAAACCCCAAAAAATGTGTTATGGTTAATTACCACGCTTCAAAGCCAATGGATGTCAATGCAAAATGACTGGCTAAAGTGATTACGACATCTTACTCCTTTATTACATAAAAACGTAGGCAGTGTTGAAATGTTGGATTATATTTATCTTCAAATAATGTCACTATTATCTTAAAAGAAATCCAATAAATTTTCTTGAAAATCTTCTCATGATCTTTCATCAGAAAATCCAACAATTCGAATTGATTAAGAGCTATTGAACCATCCATAAATATAAACACTTTCTTCCTTCAAATGCCGATAACAAATCTTTTTGGCCATTCTAGTAAACCTACCCTCCAAGCGTGGAGTATGTTATATAGTTCTAAGTACCAGAAAGTAATTGTGATACAGTAGACAGTATTGTGAATAATATGTATGTACCTCTAAACGCAGGAAGAGTAAAATAATCAGAAAAGGTTTATTTAAACGAAAATTAACATAAAAATAGACCATTAGGGTGAAGATTTTAAACATGGATAATAACATCCATGTATTCCTCTTATGTGTTGGCCTCCATTAAGAATCTCTTGAAGTCCAATATAAATTCCTTCAGTCGAAGAAAATATTTGGTGGATACGCGTTTGGTTAGAAAACAGAAGATTCCCTTCTGGAAAATAAAACTTGCGACATGCTCAACCGAAGAAAATGTCTCGTCATGGGTGAAACTGAAATAGTTACGAGCGGGACGTAAATACTTCTCTCAATTCTTGTTGCCAAGGTGGTATCACTCACATAAAGGGTCACGATTTCCTCTCGACAAATAAAGCAGAAGAAACAGTTACATGAATTACACCCGCGATCCTGTCAACCCGTGAATAATCTCTCCATTATTTTTCCTTTTCTTTAGTGAAAAACCTCTGGCGACCGCCCTTTTGTTCCGCGAGTGATTGGCCCCCTATTGCCTGGCTTCTTCCCAAAACCCCCCATCGAGAAAGCTCTCTCAATCTCAGCTCGGCATCTCCCTTAGCGAGCCAAGTGGGGAAAACTCTCAAACAGCGTGAAATTATACGGCCATCCTCTTCATTAGCGTATCCCTCCCGACTAATTGCGCGGCTCTTCCCCTTTGCTTTGGGTCTATGCCCCGTTGCCAATGGACGCATGAAAAATTCGGCGAAAGTCAGAGGAAGCTGCTCCCTTTCCACTATTTTTCTGTTGTTTCGGGTAACATCCACAAGTGGGAGGTTGGCGGGCGTCGGACTGACTCGCACGACCTTGCCGGAAACCATATGGTATTTTTTTTAGGATAATGCAAGGTCGTGAAGTGGCCATTGCCTGGAAGATAATATAATGAGGACAGGTTTCTCTCCCATTGCGCTCTTCCTTTCGAAGATGTGGGGTCGTCGATTCGACATTTCCTGAATGCTCTTCTTGCGCTGGTGCGCTCTCTAATTTGCAAAGTGCTTCCGAGCGTATCGGTTGTGGAGCTCTTTGCAATTAATTAATCTGGAATCACTTTTTACGGTTTTTATCTCGTTGAGTCCGTAATCACATACTTGTGTGTTGAGATGCTGTGTAATATCCGGTTCCTGTGGATGAATATCCATCGGTTATGATGAATGAAAGGGGAAAGTCAGTCTGATCTTCTTTGGGTATTTTCGTCACGAATATTCCCGGTTTTGGAATTTTAATGTATCAATTGGGATTTCCATATAAATTATATCATTCTTTTTATTCGTTATTAATTGTTATTTAGTCTTTGACTTTTATAGATTGAATACGTCCTTATAAAACAAAAAGTGAAAAAACAATTTGAATTAACACTGCTTCTACATGCCTCTGAATGAATATGACAAGAAACAAAGTTTAGAATCGAAATAAATAAAATTTTAGACAGAAGATTTCATATAAATGAAAGTGAGCTCTTGGGAAAAACATAGTAGTTCATAACTGAAAATTGCAATTGGAGAGGATGATATTTATTGTATCATTACGACGACGACGTTACAAGAGACTATGAATTATGAATCTACGCAAAGATCCTTCATTTGTATTGGCTCTAATAAAATAACATAGAGCCTGAAATGTTTGACCAATGTAGAGTCCATTTTATGTTAAGTAAAAATGGGTTGCTTTATTCAATTACTTCAAGTGAATCTCTGCATAAAATGGACTCTAATACCAAAATATTTTGTATCTACTTATCTGTTCTATCCTTCTGTCTACATATTTTTACTGATAAAAGAAAACTATGCTGAAACTACCGTTCTCAGAAGCTCATACCCGTCATCTCAAAGGAAACAAAGCTATGATAATTACATCACAACTCAGGCACCTCATCCTATGATTACTCACAAACAGCCTTTTGTTTTCCTTCGGAAGCGTGGGTGACCCATCGAGAGTCCTTTTTTCAAACATTTCTTTGCATAATTCCCTCGGATCATCGCAACAATAGCGAGATTTGCTTGGACCTCGCCCAACGCAATTATGGCTAGCACTCTTTAGCGCCAACTTTATTTTCGACTTAAAATATGAAATATAAATCTGGATATAAAATATAATAAGCCTCCAGCTAAATTTCTAAGGTTTCTGCTCTGATTCTTTTCGTAATTGATTTCACCGTGGTTTCTATATTGACTAAGTCCCCTTCCGAATCATTATATCAAAAAATAGAAAGCTCGCTTATTTCACTCAAGAAATAACTCTATATGTGACTCATTACTTAATCTCGAGAAAGTTGCATTACTATGATATATGTCATTTTGATAGGAGAATTCCTTCTTTGAAAGTCAGCAATGATGTGCGAAAAGATTGGTTATCTATGATCGTTGTCTTTGTAGAAAGTTCCATTGGATCATATTCTGTATCCTTCTCAAATATGAAATAAGTTATTTATGAATGGTATTAGCTATTATTCTCCCCGTTCCTCTTCTATAGATTTGGCCATAAATTTGCTATTCGTAAATTCGTTACTCCAAAATAAAACATGGTACAGGAATAACAAATGTAAAAAATAGCGACATAACTGGGACTCGAACCAAGGTCTCTCACTTTCCAGGCAGGTATTCTAACCACTGAACTACCATATCGCATCTTTCTCACAAAGCATTCCCTAAACAGTGTGGAATAGACGCGGCATGGTACTTCAGTGGTTAGAATACGTGCCCGGAAAGTGGGAGACCTTGGTTCGAGTCCCAATCATGTCGCTATTTTTCACACTTGTTATTCCTGTGGGATTAGTTGCATGATTTCATCGTGCAAAGAAATTCACCTTTCCTTAATACATGGAAATTTTATCAATTATTAATCCTTCCGAACATTTTCTAAAATTATTTTTAATACGATTACATGAATGGCTGGTAAATACTTTCAGAAAGTTATGTAGCAATTAAGTGAATTAGCTTCAGCTGATGAAAGTATTAGCTTTTATTTAATCATAAAGTCTCACGTGCAATAATGAAAGTATTCCCGCGTCCACAGCTGCGCGCTTGTGGGCAATTTTCTCAAAATAAATGTGTATATGTTTTGTTTCGTGTGCTTTACCAAGGCCAAGCGTGATGGGTCGTTTCTCATCCTTCCCATTTCTTCTCGCACATTTTCTACTTGTCCGTATCCTCGAGGGAGTCTGTCACTTTTATTTTAAAACAATATTTTTTTATGTACTTCTCAATTTCAATTTCAAAGGTAGTTCTCCATAGCTATCATTATTCACATTTATAGCCACTGAATCTGCTCTGTTAATCATTGCTCTGTTAATCCTGCCTTTGATTCTGCGGATTTAGGCTGTTTCTTTCTTCTCAAAATTCACTATGAGGATGGTAGACATGTAACTATCATTTCATTGAAAGCAAACTGTCTTTTTTTCATCCCTTACCGAGAAATTCTCTATAAGTTTATTGGTGCTCCTACATACCTCACCTAATTTTCTTGGACTGAACGCCATTCCTTTCAAGCCGCATCTACTGCCTTTTAGGAAGCGGAATATTGATGCGATTCCCCCTTAACAATATTTTCTACACAAATTTATATTATTGTTACTTTTATTTCCAACTTTCCTTAAAATTAATTCTATTAGGTACTCATTTGAAGTATTCCATTATTATTACATGCACTAATACCATAAAATACTTCCGAGTGTTTTATAAAAAAATCCTATTCAAAAGGGTTAATTTGAGGGTTAGTAATTCTAATTAATTTCAATAGGAAGGTTTAATGTCCAGGACAGGAACAGATCCAGTACCACTGAAGGATATCCCACTCTATGTCTGTTACCGTTACTATTTTTTGCTATGGCAGTAGTAATAAAAACCGTGTGAGCCTTCCCATAAAGATGGGATAGAAGTTTAATCCTTGCTTTTGAAGGTTGTCTTCAGTAGGTACAATCTTAATGAAAAGCTATATTTCATATTGAACAGTTGTATAGAATCACTGAAATCGAAAGCATTCAGAAAAATACCCCAGAAGAGGTGAGCCTCTTCCGTTTGTAATCCCTATCCTTCTCACATCTATCAGGTGAGGTGAGGGATGAGGGATAATTTTATGGCTGATTACCGTTCGCGCAATATTCCAGAAGACGTAAAATGTAAGAGGTTTACCGAGAAATGCCCCCGCGGATGAAACTCCCACAAATCCTTTTTCAGTCGTAAAAACACATTCCCCGCTTGAATCAGCTTTCTCCTCGGCGGATCGTTGCCACAGCGAGTCCAAAAGGTTCTATCTCTCATTTTAGTGATGACCCTACCAAGAGCTTCACGAAGGAGCGTGCGAGTTCCATACGCTTTCGATTGTCTTTCTAAAGGACACGCACAATAAAAGAGAAAGAGAAAGAAAGTAGACGGCTCATATAACACTCAGGGAGAAGCTGCGGGGGTGGAGGAAGGAACTTTTCTGGAAGGGCATTAGTGCCTGGGAAAATGACCGAGGTCATTTGTAGGAGCGCTCCGTCCCTCGGGGCATCCCATAGAGCTCTTGGAGACCATCTCTCGAGGCACGCACGGGGACAACCATTCCAAAACGTGAGAGAAGCCATGAAATTTCTCCTCTCCTCCCTAAATCGGATGCTTTAAGAGACTTAATCGACCTCACTCCCGGATATTTTTTAGTATCCCAACGGACCCGAGTCAGTTTATTGTGCGGTGATTCGTCATTATTTCCGAAACCGTTCCCGCTGATTCCCTCATTACATCGTTATGCGTCGAGGATACGAAAAAGAAGCCACGGAGATTATCTCGAAAAGGACTCCAACGAGTTAAATGTGAGACTGTTCCAGGCAACATCACTATACTTTACGGATAATTTTCCTCGTGAACTTTTGTTGCGTCAAGATACATGCATGGTATCACTTCACTGTAACGCTGTTGAAAATGAGTTTTCTAAAATTATACGAGCTTTACTTCACAAAACGTATGTCAGAAAGTTACTGGATAAAAAATGGATGAATTTAGGAATCTAATGGCGTAAATGAATGATCAACTCATTCAGTTTTTTCTATGGATTTTCTATCAAGTAAACTATTTGTTATACATTTTATCATATAGTATTTCAAGGATAGAGTGGCACTTATTAGATATCTTCTGAATGAAAACTCATACAATTCTTTGAAGTTAATTAATAATTAGAAATCCTCACCGCAAAATCTTCTCTACAGTAGCTTATATTCGATATTACATTCATTGTAACTGAAGAGACGAGCTTATCTTTAGTTATTGTAGTTATATATATCATCATCATCATCAGCCATTTTCAATCCGACGTCGGATGTAGGCCTCTCCAAGCGCTTTCCAATTATCTCTATCCTGAGCCTCTCGTTGCCATGTTACTTCTAAATACTGAATGATGTCTCTGTTCCATCGGTCCCTTGGTCTTCTTCTTGGTCTCTTCACGTCTCTTGGTATCCAGTTCAGAACTGCTGATGTCCATCGGTTGTCGTTTCTCCTTGCAACATGGCCTGCCCACATCCATTTCAGNATGTGAGTTAATGCTTCTACGGCATAAGAATGGCGACGGCTCCTTTAATCAAAAGCAATTCGAAGATTGGTTGAGTAGACTTTTATTAGTACATTGACGAAGCACAAAGAAGAAATGGAGGATAAAATCGTCAGATTGAGAAAATAAAATTCTAAAATGCAATATACATTATATTGATGGTCCCTTTCCGGTATCATTTCCGACTAAAAAATTGTTCAAGGAAGTCAGAAATTACATGAAAAACAATGTTTCGTAAGTTGCTGTTAGGAGCGAGTGAACGGTGAAACTATTTTTTACTTCCAGGACTTTCAAAAGCACCTAAACGAAAGGACTTGTTCAATGTTTGCTACAAAAAATTCCCCATGGAAAAAAATCACATTTTTAAATTGGTCAATAGATCTCGATTGAATGGGAACGCAAAAAGAGATTTTCCCTGGCGACTGTGCATTGGAGCGCTATGGGTGCAAACTCGTGAGGTGGTCCGGACCAAGGACATTTGGAATTCTCCTTTCATAGTTTTACGTCGTAATGCTCAACTCGGAGACACATAAATCTCTCCCCTTAAGCCTAGTAAACCCGAGATACAAAACTGCATCCGTGATCCCTGTAGTTTTACCCGCTACTGGTCAACATCCAGGTACTTGGAAAGAGTACATCATTTCCAGATCTCGAGTTGAATTTTTCATAAACTTTATCTCTCATTTCCCGGAAAAAAAATTTAGACGAGTCGACCGTCTGCTTACCGATAGGGATTCTCTAAACCACAAATCGAAGTTGTGGTAGATGATGAAAGCGCTCGCCTTGCGACTTTCATGGTGCTCGACTCTCGATAAACGGAAATTAGGTAGGCGGAAGGCCTGAGGGGATTAACGGCTTCTCTGTGGACGAAATGTCCTCAAGGATGAAATAAGAAATTTTTGCAGAGTGAAAGTGAGGCGAAATTTATTATGATTCAACGCCGACTCAAAGGAGACGTTGGCGAGTTTTTTCATCGTGAACCGTTACCAGGCGCAAAGGGGTGATTTTCAACGAAACTTTGAAAAGGTGAATCTTTATGGCCTTAATGTGAAGTCTAGAGAAAACAACTTAGACGAGTTTGTTTCACAACCGCAATACGTACGCGTGGAATATTATATTAGGGAAGGATTCGGAAAGTATCGTAAGAACTGAAGAGAAATTTGTGGAAAAAAGAAAACGCGGCGCGAACGTTAGGCCGTACATATCTCCATACTATTTACTCATTCCCTTTCGGGTCGAGCATGGTATTTTCCTCATTTACTCGAAAGCTCCATACTTTCGATTCCTTGCAATAAAAACTTGCTTCACACATAGATATTCATGTAATGAGTACTGGCGTAATTTTTATAGAAACGTAATCTGTATCGCAATTTATATGCTGTATGGATGAACTATTTCCACAAAACGACGGATGGAGTCCGAAGCAAATAATTTCGTAAGTTTGGATTTATTTGCGCCCTCCATAAATGAATTCTTCACCGTAGGACATATTTTCTCCTTCTCGCGGTTTTCTTTCAGTTTCTTAGACATTTTTGTTCTCATCACCTTACCGCTGCTTGGCCTCTGACATTAATAAGGCGTTGCCTATTGTCCTTGCCCCTATTCCCCGGATGTTTTAGGTTTCCCACCAAAACATTTTCGGAGGTGGCGCTTTCCTTGTGTCCCTCCGGGAATTCTTTCGCTTTCTGTTCTCATTATCATAGCCCGTTTATGATCAATTTAGTAGCATGTTTTCAATATGTAAAACTACTGATATTCATAACCAGTGTGAAAATTAGGCCAAAGCTCTTCATCCGTTCGGTATCCATTTCATGGGTTGAGTTCTTTCCGCAACCTTGATTGACGATTTCAATGACTAACCTCCCTCGACATTTTGTGGCCTTGATCTATTGACTCCTTAAGAGGTCCATCAATTCATACTTCATTAAAAGATTTTACTGACTATTATGGGAGACCTGACTCATTGTTGGTCCTGCTTCGCCTATCTTTTGTTTTATGCGAAAAAGAATTGTAAATACTTTACGATCCCAAATACATTTCTTTAAACTCAGAATGAATCAAACATATTTGATTGCCCTATCTGTTCATAGCCATCAAATAATTACCGCTGAAAGATAGTCGTTTATCACTAAACAAAGGAAATAGAAACTAACGAGAAACAACTTATAGTTGTTTCTTATTCCTTTCGTCATGAATAACTACCACAAAGTTGAGGCCGAAGTAGTGGATTTTGTTATGTAGTTTTGGAAACATAAATAATCGTATATATTACATCTAGTTTAGTCATTACATTTAGTTTTGAGAATATAAATAATCTTTGCGTTTCACGGAAAAATGTTAGAACTCGGTTTTGCATACACACCCTATCATGCGAATGAAGTGCAGGCAAGACACCAAATATAAACATAATTCAAAGGCAACAAAACTAATAAATTTCAAAGGAACATGAGTTTTAGTTCTTATTGTCTTATTTTAATTTTACGTTTAAAATGCTTTCATTACTAGATTTCTCGTCACAATTCTCATGGTTTTATGGTTTTCTTTAAAATTCAGGGACTAAAATTGGGTCGTCTTATAGATCTGGCATACATTTTGCTGAAACGTTTTAAAAAAGTTTCATAGAGGATTGATATACATTCAACCGCACGATATTCGTCGTTCTGGGCAGTCTTCACCGAAAAAAATTTACATTTTCCATGGTCCTTTTAAGAATGACGATATAAAATGACCGAACATTTATGAAGTTACTTTGCCATTTCATCTTTTTAAGCATGAAAAGAAAAATAAAATTTTTATCTCCTCATGTTCGTTTTGGATCACCAACGAAAACATCGAGAATGGAAACGAATGTACGTCTTTTTAATACTTTTCTGCTCACCTAGTTGTAGGATACCTCTCGGATAATATTCTCTCGGGAATCGTTTCTGAATGAAGGCTTCATAGAATAATCCAAAATGAAAAATCCTTGGATATATGCAAGGAAGCTTTGAATCCATGATTCCATGTTCTGACCTTTCCTTTCCAGCCTAAAATATGAAAATAATAGTATTGGCATTGAATATCTATTCTAGCGCGAACTTGAAGTATAAATCGAAATTTTAACGTTTTATAACTAGATTTGTATACCCTTTTTACACTGCATGTGTGTATGACTAAGAACTTTACCCTCATATTTCTACAAGACCGTTTGTATGTATATACATTTATTTTTTCTGGCTGCTTTAGGAGTACGATGCTTCCGTTTCCTTATTGATTTTAGGTAAACTTAACTTCCATCGTTTCAAAAGCTTTAGTTACGGTGCTTGCAAAGCTGCTCGTTTACTTCCGGGACTGTCAATAACGGGTGGGCGAAAAGAAAAAGCGAGAAAATAGTCCTCAAAAATCACCAAACAAGAAAAATCCATTACTTTTGACGTCTTCACTACATCTCGTTATTTCCGTCGTGTGGCTCGAGGTTTTCGGTCTTTCTATGGATGAGATCACGCGTGCGTTGAGTAAGATGCGTGTCGGATGCGTGTCACAGTGCCTCCGCCCGTCTCTTATAGCAGATCCGGGCCGCGTCCTCGCAATCCCAACAATGGGATTTCGTAGCCACGGAGAATGAGACTTCCATTGTCAGCGACCTTGATGCTCTACAGCGGAAACTGAGGAATCTAAGACGAATAGCCGTTTTGCGAATTCCACTCTTATGGATAGACAATATCTTTCTGTCTATTATTCAATGGGATGGATTCCTTCCTTTGGTGAGCTCTCATCTGAAATGTGTCTTTAGTTCATCCTCCTTAAGTGTAGGAAGCTCTAATGAATTTCCGCAGTTTTATCGCGGATTTTTCGTGCGATTTTTATTTTCGTGAGCTAAGAAATGAACACTTTACGGTTTAGCTCGATCCGTGACGAATGTGGATGCAAATCGAGTCTTATTAGAGGAAAGGGTGTAAACGTAAGCGCTCGCGCGGCGCTTTTAACGGGCATTATCCGCGAAAGGTATCCTCTTTATGCGAAATTTACATCCTCAGCGGAGAATACAATCGCCGAATGAATTATACACGCATGGTATACAATTTATCATAATTATGAGATTTATATGTCCTTACATTTCCAATGGTACGCAAGCAAATTCTCATTCATAATGAGTTAAGGAATCCATAGAGATCGGAGACTTCAACGCTCGATGGCGAAATTTTCCACAGCTTGCTATGCGTAGAAGAGAATTTTTATTTATCTCGCGGTGCTTAAATCAATCAGGTGATGAAATAATTACATAGAAGCTTTACTATGTGGTAGAAGTATTCCAAAATTTACCTGTTACCTGGGAGCTATACCCTCACGATTTAAATAAACGTGAGATTGAGAACGTTGAGATAAATTCATCAATTACTCCTATATTAGAGAAATTTTTCTCTTAATGACAATGGCAGAAATTTGTTTCTTTGTTAGCATAGCATGGTTATTTTTGCCAAACCTGTATCCAGACATTTTTATCAAGAGTTACTCAGGAAAGCAGTTGTATATTTACTTCTTGCATGAAAATGCGATGTCTTATATCTCCTTATATATCCTATCCTATATTCAGAAGGATCGCAGCATAATGCAATCCTTCTGAAAATTCCAATTGCAGCTTGATAGACGCATCTTGGCCCGAGGCAAAAATCGAGCTAGTTACTCTTCTCCGCTCATTGTGTCCTGGAATAATTCATTCGACGCAGAATTACGACCCTCGTCAAACGCTTTTTTAGTCGTCGGAACCAAATGCCGTTGTATGAACTACCCTTTTGTCCCGCCCGAAACCCTGCACACCAATAAGAATCCCCGTTTTTTTTCATTTTTCCCTAATTCACGTCGACCGTCCCTCAAACTTCCGACCTCTACTCCCGTGTCATGAATTAACGTTTTCATCCGTTGGGTGGGCGTGACTTCCACCTGCCATTATGTCCCGATGGCTTTTCATCCCAGCGATCCTTTCGCTGTGGAAGAAGAGTTCAGTTTTTTCGTCTTACTCTTCCTTTCCCGTTGTTACGCGCGCTTCCTCAAACCTCCATTCTACTTACGTCGCGAGCGAAAGGGTCGGACGAAATAAAATGTGGGTAAAAAACATGAAAAGGATGGATGGGGAAGGAGCGTCGCTCATTCTACTCGACGCCAGGAATGGTAGCTAATGATCCGTTCCTCTATTTATTTCGGAAGGACTTTTCTTAGTATGAGGTCCCCTTTGGAAATGTTTTTTCTTAAGTATAACCTTTCGGCGCACGTAGAGAAGGTCGGGGAAAGCCGTTAACTTAACGAAGAAACGGCAGCCTCCGGGGCTCGCTTCCATCTCATCTCCTGAAGTTCTTTTTTGTTTCGAGAAAGAGATTAAAGTGAAGATTTTGTGTGAACTGCCGTTACGACTGGGTATGAGTCAGGAGATATTCGATTTTGATTGAATTTTATTGGTTTTTAGGTGCGATAGAAACTTTGAGTGTTTTGATTGAGAATGAGAAATACGAGCCTAGAAGGAATATTTTACCCGAAAGAGTCTTCTTAGAGTTGTAAAACGCTCTACTTGACATATCGTTTAAAATATGAATCAGTTGAGTAAACCTTCTAAAGGCAGAATGAATGTTTCATTGAATCGTTAAATAAATTAATTGAATCGTATCTTGAGTACTTAAAATAATTACCTATGTAACAACTTATAATACCTGTTCTGAGACTTCTAATTAAACAGCAGACTCCAAACATTTTTCGTTTTCGATTATTGAATAGTCAGGAGAAATAATTATCGCATTTTTAATATCAAATTTAACCTATTTTTCGATAACAAGGTAGATATATAACCAACGTAGTAAAACGAAAAGTCTCATTTTCTATAACTAAAATTTCGGATATTGTCAATAATCTTATTTGCCTTTAGGAAGTTTTCATAAATAAAATTTATAGTAAAATAAGTACATAGTCACTCAAGACGTTACGATTTCTGAAAAAAAAATAACGCTAAAAAGCAAGCGTTTGTCATTCTCTCAGACGCATGTTGGGAATCCTTGAAAGAAAGTAGATTAGAAGCTAGGCTGCGATTGCCCGATAAATTCAGAATAAGCACAATTGTGGAAGACCTAATCGGTGCTATGCGACTCTATTTATACTTCGGTCGATCAGACAATGAGCGTTAATAAAGAGATATATATGCTAGGACAAGTCGCATTAAGGACTCATTCTTAATCCGAATGATACACTACAACAATAAGCTAAAGAATTTGTTTGTAAGATATTAATATAGATATAGATCTAGATCTAGTACCAATTAACTAATATTTTGATTGATTGATTGATCTATCAGGATCATCTGAAAGATTCTTCAAAATGGCCTCCTTTGGAATTTAATATAGCAACCTTTATGATACACCTCAACCAAATGCTGAGAATGAATAAAATAAGCTTTTTATCGCATATACCAATTTATATTTAAAATAGCGCCAAATTCACCCCAAAAGTAGATAGAAGTCAATCTAATTAATGAATATGACTAAAGTAGGGGAGACCGGGGCACGTTTACGCGGATTTTTTTCTACAATTTTTCAAATTTTTTTTGGTTTACTCTAATAATAATATTTAATTTTTTAAACATTATCGAACAGCTATTAGGCAATAATTTTTCATAAATATGTTTAACAATTATTCATATATAACTGTGAAAATTAAACTAATTCATGCCCATGTCGGGTGCGTAAACGTACCCCGGGTACGGGGCACATTTACGCATCCACTGGGGCACGTTTACTCACTAGTGAACAGTTGGGAGTAAACTACATTACTAATAAATAACACTTGGATGTACGTATTATAAGTTCTCACCATCTAAAATAGAAGATAAAAATTAGAAATGAAACCAATAAGTTATCTTTAGTAAAATATTTTACACAACACCTGATAATGAAACTAAATTAGGAAGTGTGTAACATTATTACGCTGCATATAGCTTTATTCCATATAATATTTAAAACTAAATAGCAAAACTACCAGCAATTAGTTTAACGAAATGAAAATATAGAGCCGGGGCACATTAATGCACTTCGTAAATGTGCCCCATCGCCATATTCGAAATTATTTTAACACTAGCGTTTATAATCTTAGACTTAATCAGTTCATTTTAACATACGCTTAAATAAAGATAACATACTGTTTATAAACATATATATAACTACCTTTAAATATAACAGGTTAACTCACTACGAGCTTCGAAAGTTATAAATCAAAATTTACTTACATTGAGAAAAAACAGAAGAATGTTCTTTGCACTAAGACGAAAGCTGGTATGGCGCCCAAATTTGCATGACAGCGTGTGGTAGGTAGCACCACCATACTGTCGTTACTGGTGGCGCTCTAACTGTAACAAATTTTGTGAAAATTGCCTTGCGTAAACGTGCCCCGGTCTCCCCTACATAACAAAAATATAATTAATGAGTATGACTAAAGTATATGATAAAAAGTAGTTAAAATATTCATTCATTTTCAGGAATCACATGTTACGTAAACATACGGCTTAATATTTTACCCACAGGGTAAAAGAAAAGTGAAAATTTTTGACAAGACTGAACTTTCTGGCCCAGAGATCAATTTTTAGATAATTTTTGTATTTTACTTAATATCGTAATCTTATCTCGATTTATTACTTACCCAAAAGCTGTGTTACGGTTGCGCACTGGATAAATTACCATAATACACGTAGTATGTGTGCAATTCTCTAAACTGGTAACTATACCCTTTCACTCCTTTTAAACAGCCACTGATGTAAAAGTATTGGCAAAAGCTAAAATTTCATTGAGCGTTACGTGAACTCTACTAAGCAGTAAATAGTAAAATTGTTCTAAAATTGTACTGAATGAAAACATTTACCTCAAAGATCTGAAAGAAAACTTGAAATCTTGCATTCAAGGAAATCGCTTATAAAAAATTGCATGACATAGTTATGAATCGCGCGTTAAGTAATTTTAAGTCTTCCTTTACTTTGACCACAAAAAGCTCACGCCAAAGTAAATATTCAGCAATCTCCAGCATTCTATCGCTCACAGCCTTTTGTCGTTCAAAATCCAAGGATTCCGTCGCATAAATTTAAATGGAATTCGAATCACGCCGCGCTAATCGCAGAAGGTAAAAATCCGATTTCTTTAACACTCCGAGGTCGACCGCTTGTGGCGCATTGGAGAATAAAAAGAAGACCAAAAGAAGTGGGCGTCTAAAAAGAATGCTGATTGCGAGCCAAATACATCGCCATTAAAATTTAACACGCATCGCATCTCTGACATTTGTTTAATTCTTCGGTGGATGATAAACTTGCGAAAGAATCCTAATAGCGGGATAGCTTTCCTCTATTTTTCTTTTTTTTCGGATCCTTTTCCCCTTTTATGCTCCAGCTCTCAGGGACGACAAGGACGCTCTGTTCGTTGAAATTGGTCGCTCGGAACCGATTTCCTCGCCTTTGACGAAAATCGCTTTCACTATCCCATCCCATTTTCCTTTCCGTCCCAGTTGAGCTTTTGTGTAGGCATTTTAATGAGATTTGGGAACGGAGATCCATTTTTCTGAAAGAGATATTGTTCGTGACGCGATGGACGCGAATTCTGTGTCCATACTTTACCTTAAGGCCTTGAAAATGTGAAACCTGATATTTTAAGTTAATATTCCTATATTTTAGGCAACGAAAAACAATAAAACTGTCTACGCGGATTCTTTTCCAGTTTTTTCATAATTCAGCTATTATTTGGGTTTCCGTTTTACTTTCAGTATTGTCATTAACTTTCCTTTTGTAGTCTGGCATGTCAAACATAATGGCTAGATTTACCTGTCCTAGAATTTTTTCATCAAGTTTTTCTTGAGCTCTGAACCATTAGATTATTTTTTAAAGTGTCATGTTTCCACAAGCTACAGACTATTGTTTCTACATATAGAAATTTTATGATTGAAAACGGAGCTTTCAAAAATTTGTGTATATTATCATATTCACCCAGGTCATCATTATCAATAAATTATTACCAAATACATTATTATATAATACTTTTATCAATTTACAGTTTCCTAATGAACGATTTGTTTTACTTTACAGGTGAGCTACATTAGATTTGGCAGCTACTCCAGCGGTTTTTGTGAGTAAACTACCTTGATCAGCATGCTTTCCTTCTTTCTTTACTCCATACTCTATCTTTTCAGAGTTAATAACCAGAGTTTTACAGAATTATTACGAATCAAAATTAATACACAAAATATTTATAATTTCAATACCAAAATAATATTTATATTGAGATGGGGAACTAGTCATAAGGTTCATACATAACAAATGTAGTTTTTTGTTTATTATTTATTTTTTTTGACAGTATGTCTGTTGACAATTGACTAAGTGAAGTTTTTACTATCGAACCTTTAGAATGAATAGAATAAATGAGTGGTTTCCATTCGTCTTTCGGCTGAGAATAGAGAAAACTGGATCTTTCATTTACTGTTGTTTCAATCTTGCTCATGGTTGGGATAATATGAGAGCCGATGAGGTATGAGTGTTGCAGAATAACAGCATTCCATTCGATCACTCCTTATTGAGTGCCATGTATAGTGTTATTCATTGGGTCTGCGTGCTGCTTTTCCGCAGACTTTTTCTACTCATGGAATTCAGTGAGGAAGGCAAAGGAAATAAACTTGGCTCTAATTCGTTTACAGCGGGTAAGGCAACTCAATTCACAGTGTGCAAGGCTCTACGCTCAAAGAGATACTCTGATAAAGATACAATTTAATGATGAACTCTTTAGAAAAATCCCAATACTTAGAACATGTTTCAGTTTGCCATATTCACTTACTGATTTTATGACAGAAGGCTATTTCCAAGGAAGTTAATTTTTAGGAATGGAAAATCAGAAGTGAATCTTGAGGGCTAAAGTTGTAGCCTGAAAAAATGTGGTTTGCGAAAGGAAAAAGTTCGACGTGACTAGAACTCAAGCTTAAATCTTTCAACCGAGCAATAACGCAGATTAGTCTCACTCCGTTTTAAGGTATGTCAAATCTCATCGTAGGATTTACTCGCGGTACCTTTGTACCCTTTGTTACATCTCAACCCGTATAATTTTCTCCGTTCAAATCTGAAGACGTGTTTCGTGAGGTGTATATTGAGGGAGATATTTCATCAATCGGTGAACTATTTCACTATCACTTTCGTTTCGGATTCGAAGGCGTTCCCTTCCACTCTCTTGCCCATTCGCTCTCTGGAATTCACACTTTCACTCTTCCGCAGAGTGACTTTAATGCACGGTAAACAGCCTTGAGTAAAACCCTTACAGCACAGTAACGCTGATGGGGGAAAACGCGGTCACGTGCTCAGCCTATGCACTGGAACTCTTCTATCTGTTGCGGCCGCGTGCCGTATCCTCCGACGCATACCTGCCTTTTTTCTCCATAATATCCTCCCTCATCGGTGACCCTTGAGCCAGGGAATAAAATCACGTCCATTCCTCCGAGTTGGAAGAAATCATAGGATGTGACTCGAAGGTTTTTTTCCCCTCTCAGTTCGTATCTATACCAATTTTGGGGTGCTTTATTTTTTCTTCTGCGTAAACCGAACGCGAGTGCATTCCGAGAGCATTGACCCGTAAAGAAATAAAAGGCGTGGGATAGTGAAGGTGCATTCGAGCCAATTGCCCCGAAATGAGGGCAATTGCGTTGCTTGAAGGGTAATAGCTGTAATACTATTATTCTCACGATATTCCAGTCACGTTCGGTGTATGTAAATATTTATAGCATGGTAAATCAGATTGCTTGGTTGGATTGATGCTGCGATAAATTTCCAAGATGTTATCGGATGAATTAAGAAGTTGTATTTGAAGAATTATTTTGCTTTAATCGTTACAATGAGTACCATCCACCAATAAAGAAGTTTTCCTTATATATCCATGTCGTTATCATTCCCTCATCGTTCGTGTATTTACGTCATAGTTAGAGGAATATTTTCAAGTTATTGATGACTTAGATAAATAAAAGGAAAAGAAAAGCCGAATTACCCTTTGAGGTAGCAATGGCATTGCAGGGCACAACCGTGAAAGATTTATGATGCAAACATTCAAAAGATGTTTTCTTTTTTAAACATCACATTTTGTAACCCTGAATTTTAATAAGCTCCTTCGGCAAGTTTCTAATTTGTGGTGAATGAAACATTTTAGTATGTACGTAGTTAATACATACGAGGAACAATATTATATACTAAAGATTATACTAGATATTTACTACTATCATAAAAGATTATATAGGATATTTACTAATTTTTGTAGAATATGATAGATAGCACACAACACCGTAAGTAAAAAAATCATAAAAATTTCGGAATAAAACCATTTTTCAGTTATTCTTTTTTCATTTCAACCCCATGCGCAAATATCCCCTTGACACTTGTTGGAAAACGGCGTGATCATTTAATGACACCCAAGGTATGAGAATACGACGGATGTCACTGTCGAGTGAGACTTTGAGTATCATATGTGCCTGTTTGTTACGAGAGGAAATAAACGTCGCCAAGTGATCAGCGATTCAGGATGCGAGGTTGGGGTAAACGGGAGTTGCTTGGCAGTGCCTCAGCGTACGATCGTCTCGGAATTTCAAAAGGACCTCTCAGTAATATAAAAATCGGCGGCGTCTTGTCATTCTTAGTAAAGTATTTTTCTATCGATCAATCCCACACTTCCTCAAATATTCCATTTCATTTTTCCCTTCACCGCATTCCAGCCCGTCCCCACCCACCGCACGCCCTCTGCTCCCTTCACTTTACTTACGAAGGTCTCCTAGGAATTTGCTCCAACTGGCGGCTGCACGTGCACTTCATTTTGATCCGAGGGCTACAAAAAATAAGTTGCTTATAATTGGGCTAATTCATCCATGCAGTGCAAATAACTCTGATAATGCTGAGCATATCTGACAATAATTTCCTTGGCATCTGGAGGATTATTAAATCTTTCATAGAAAATTCTC
Source organism: Ladona fulva (assembly GCA_000376725.2). NCBI lineage: Eukaryota > Metazoa > Arthropoda > Insecta > Odonata > Libellulidae > Ladona > Ladona fulva. The sequence continues at coordinate 116,240 of KZ309222.1, read as the reverse complement.
GCTATTAATTTCAATTAAGATGTCATAATGTATAATTGTTATAGTGTAATTATAATATTTTCGTCTTACTTCAGTATAGAATTTTCATAATTGTAAGGGAAATATAAAAAGTTACATCCTAGCTATGATAAATATATTAGTTAGGCGACGATCGTTACTTATCTAAACTTAATGGGAGACATTCAAACGTGTAAATTCTAATCTAATATCCACACAAATCTGAGGATGGACGGACCGTAGATACTCTGATATATCTCGAAGCTTCATCTTCTCTGTTAATAATCTTTAGCTTGAAATCTCTCGGTTATGAAGGATCTACATTTTTCCATTGAATGCATTATCTGTCGGAAATAATATGGTGCGCGTCCATATCTATCCATATTATTACTGACATTAAAATGGAATAATCCCACCGCTTTATGAAAAGCAGTTGGTCTGGAATCCGCAGCAAATTTAGCTGCTAGCGTAATAAGAACCAGATTGTTAAAACAAATATTAGTGTTTCATCTTTACGTTGATTTTTTACTTTATCATCATGAGTATTAAAGCTTCCGCACTCTTCCTTACCGTCCGTCCAAAAGACGTGGTAAAATCATTTATTTTCAGAATGTTCGCAACTTACAATTGTATTCAAATTTACTTTCTTCGCTTTTATACTTGTTAATGTTTAACTCACGTGTGCATTTTATCTGCCTATTACATTTGCAAAAGCCTTTTCCAAAAGTGGACTTGACTTTAGCCGATTGCTATTCCAGACTTTCAGTAAGCCATTACATAATGCCCTTCTGCAATATCCTTAAATCTACCTTTCCCTGTGAATACTTCTTAAAGCAATAATAAATTAAAGATTGAAATAAATTATATTCCTCTTTTGTATGCAGTCTTACTTTATCTATTTCAATTGGCTCGAAAAATCACGCATTTAATTTTGTTTGTGACTGAAACGGGTTATTGTGCAAAAACAAAAATATAATAAGTGATAGTAATAAAATACATTGCAATAAAATCTAGCTTAAATTTATAGGTTTCGTCAATTTGATAGCCATATGCAAGCAACCTGAATCGATTTGTCTAATTTCTCGAGTATTTAAGTTTACGGATTCAAATGGCGGACAGAATCATGTCGGGCTCGTACGGGTAATTGATGCAGGATGCTTAGCAACGAGCTGACATATCGGCTGATAGAACAGCTCGAGTACATACGTGGTAAGCGTTCTAGTGCTGCGATTATCTTTTCTTCGTGAAAAAATATATTTTTCCAAAAATTTATTTTTCCGAGAACGTGTGCCATTACCAAAGTTCATGAATAAAACCTTATATTATAATCATTTCAAAAATACTATCTTCTCTTTAAAAATAAAGCACCGCTAAAAATGGCCCATTCCATACGATTTCCACATCTTATTATCAAAGGATTATCTTTGATAGCGGAACGAATCGGAGGGTGGCCGTCGCTTAGATGAGGCTGTGGTAATTTCACTTCCTTTATCCATGCACTTTTCACTATAATAAATTCAGTGACAGTCCTTTCACCGCACAGTGTGAGGTCTTTGAACACTTCTCCATCGTGCAGGGGAAGCAAATGATGCTATCGTTTATTTCCTCGTTTTGGCATCATATTTCTTTTACATTACTCCCACCGTTCATTCTTGAAGATTCATTTACAATGCGTCTAAAAATCACATCTCGTACCATTTACAGAGCTATCTTGAACTCCTCCGCAGTCTACGTGCGGCTTAGCCTTCTCGATCGAGACAGGTAAAAGGTAATGAATTTTTCATTACCTTAAAATGAAGGTCTCACACAGATAAGCACTTATCTTTTCCGATTTGTAGAGGGCTTTCTCTTGTTCATTATCATTCTTTGAAATTAACAATATCGCGTCTCCTGAAATATATATGTTTTTTTCCGATTGTTTCAAACAGCTTTCTTTAAATTTCGACGCCTTCATTTTCGTATCTTATCAGCCATTCATTTCCATATTTATCCATAATCTATTCTTCCTAAATATATTTCCGATCCTTTTCTTTTTTTTAAGATGAGTCTCCGCTCTTAGACTTCTAAAAATGCTTACTATCCAAAAACCTTTGTTGTTCTTCTTAAAAAAAGTTATCACCTTTTTATCTTATAAACTCAATTTCTCTCACTATACGCTACAAATGTACAGAACGACAAAATGAAATACCTTTCAATGGATCTTCATAACATTGTGAAAAAGAAGGCATCAAAACTGGAGTAGCTTGGCATGTTTTTCCTAAGAGAACGAAAAATTAATTAATTTTCCAAAGAAAAAGTTTCTTTTTTAATCAATACAATAATAAAACCATGGTTCGAACGATGATTTGTAGCTTCGCGTATGTCAATTTGACGTTATATCAGTTTCATTCACTATAAAAATACTTAAAACATTTTTAATTTAATAAAGTATTTAAACAATCCATTCTCCAATGTCATTTTTGCTGTGTATGTTAAAAGTAAATCCGAGCTATATCACTTTATTTTTCGTAGTACCATTCCAATTAATTCCGCACTCATCTATTTTCGTTCCTATGGACAGTACTTTTGCTCTGTTTGTTTTTTTTTCTATATTTTCTTCCTTTTTTACCCCCTTGCTTCCATCTACAACTATCCTCTTCCCTTTTAAAATTCCTTCGTCCCCTCTTTTTGCTTTCTCTGTCAGCTTCTTTGTCCCCTCCACTTCATTTACTCCCCCTCTAGAGATCGTGCTCCTTCGCCGCTCATTTCGCTTCCCATTATCTCTCCCCTACCTCTAATCTCCGATCCTTAACAAACCCTCTGCCCACGCCTTTATCCCAACAACCGGGACGGTTACCAACTCCGAGTGTTGTTCTGTCCTGGCCTTTCACTTCCAATGACCTCATCGGAGATCGAGTACCGCTGCCCAACAGTCTTTCGTCGTCAGCTGCTGCAATATCTCCCACTCCCACTTTTGCCTATCTCTCCGTCTCTTTCCAGACTGCCTCCCGCAGCCGACGCCCTCTCCTCTTGCCACTCTTTCCCGTGTATCCCCCTACGCCTCACTTCTTTTCACTCCCGGACCGATTTAGATTTTTCTTTCTCCCCTTCCCCTGAAGTCCGATCACGAAGGGACCTTTTGTTACGTGGGTGGGTGGGTGGTTGATATAGTGGCATTATGAAACGAAAGGAAAAAAATGGAAGGTCTTACACCCTTCTCTTACTAGTCTTTGTACTTAACTCCCCACTCCGCAAGTACTTTCTCGGGTCATCTCTCCATGGAGAAATATGCAACTCCTTTATTCGCTTCTTTCAATCAATTTTGTTTTCCTTTTTCATTCTGGTGGATCGATTTATTATTAGATTTATTCATACATTTAATTATTTAAGCTGTTTGATCAAGAGATTTCAATGCCTGAAACTATCTATCTACAATAGGTTTACAAGTTGGAGTTTATAAATCTTCAAAAATAAGACAGTGTTTTCGTACTACGTATTTTTATATCGAGAGGAATAATCTTAGTTTTATTTTTTAGTAGTTTTCTTTTTCACAAATTTTGAATACATTACAATATGCATAATTTTACCCAAATTAATGATTAGCAATAGTTACTTACCAATCACAGGAGCAATCTTATCACTTTAATATTGTAATCTTTCATATTATCAGATTGGAGAATCGCTTTCTGTGTGACCCGTCCTATGAAATAATATTCCTTGCCTCGAAGTTTTCCCTGTGAATGGTTTCATACATTGAGGTATATTTGTGATAGCTTTCTAGGTTGTTGAAATAACTTTGAAAATGTTAGATTCATCGATAAGATCTTTTAAAATCAAAATTTGCAATTTTTTTATATTTTATTAATGGATTGGTGTTCCCTAATCACATTTACTAAATTACATTATGAAGAAAAAGGAACCTGACACTAAGTCTTAGCCAAATTCTTAGGTTCTAGAATTATGCTTCAATGAGATGAAGTATATATTTTCTCCCTCTTTTTTCTCCAACTCTACTTCTCCCTCAATCCCAGGCATCGTCCGCTCCGCGGTTCGTTGATCCGCATTGTGAGTGGGCGGTGCCCTTTCTCTTCTCTCCCTCTCTTCCACCTTAAGGAGGCAACTCTAGGAGTCTGATGCTTTTTACGGGAAAGATGCCACGCGTCCTTACGGGAAAAATGGGGTTGATGTTTCGGTGGATTTGACGTTCTTCCCTGTCAGTAGGAGGATTTCCTTCCTCCCGGGGATGGATTGGGCGCCAGGAAATCGCCCCTTCTGCCCTACCACCGTCCAGCGGACTTAGAGGAAGCTTCCATCCCATGAGATCTGTTAAAAAAGACGGCTTTGCTCTTTTAGCCGTGCAACGGTGCCCTCACGTCAATGTCAGCTGTGTTTTATGCCTTGTTCCCTCTGTTTTGGCCGACGGATAAGGAGGAATCGTGAGGAGAGTTCAACGCTCGCCTTTACCATTTATTTTACTGTTATCGCGTCTTCCTTCGAGTTTAGCGGATCGAGATGTAGTTGATGGGAAAGCTCACGATTTTGTTAACTAAGCCAAGGACCGTAACTTTCTGCATCCTTCAGAAATTCTCGTTGCGAATTATTCATAGCTTTTCTTTGACTGAAGGGAGACTCTATCAACAAGCAACATACGATAGCAATGGAGCAAAAAGTAATGAATTGACAGAAATTATGTAAAATAACGCCTTCTAAAAAAATTAAAACCATATTATACTGATTTTTTATAAATTATACGATATATAAATATTAGATTAATTCATCCAAGCACTCCAAATGGGGGCTGTTGGGCATTAACAGCTTCTACGGTTCTGCATTTACTTCCTTAGGAACTGAATTCTCGAAAATTGAATCAACAGATACATAGAAACCATAAAAAATTCCTAAAAGATCCTAAATTTAATAATGAAAATTACTGTTCCTGTTTAAATGTGTTCTGTATCATGTGCAGCAAATTGTTTGTAAAAATCATGAATGTGATCCCCGCAAACGAAAATCGTACTTGGGTTCGTGATTCGGCTACTGGCTTTGAATGTCTTATTGGATTATTCCAGCTTATGAGATTGTATATAAATCTCTACTTTTATTGAGGGGACTATTTATAAAACAAATTCTCTCAAATAAAGTTTGTTTATAAATGCAGATATTAATTTTTAAATATAAATACAAATAATGAATGAAAAACGACATCTGGGAGACAAAGGATTGATTTTTATAATTGATA
>KZ309222.1:45595-111004 GCA_000376725.2 Ladona fulva | reverse complement strand
CATCCATCCAACTCACTCCCTCCTATATATATATAGTTTTAAATAGATATTTTGAGAGAATTTTTAAAAAGTTCTCTAGAGATATATCTAAAATTCATACCAAATATTTCTGGCATTCGTGGTTCCCTTACATTATATAATGTAAAAGAACCACAGAATTTTCTGGCCATCAATTGATATTCAAGGAACGCAACAATCGTAACAAAAATCTTCTCACCTCTCGTTCTATAAAGGCAGCCAATGATGAAATCTGAGTTTCCAGGTCGCCATAAACCTTTTCTCCTTTCATTCTGAACGAACACAGAAAAAATCGCGAATCTTTATGCTCATCCGTGAGAAATGGCCTGAAAACAATAGACCGCCAGAGTTTTGAGAGCATCAAAATTGATAGGATGATCTTTTGCATTGAATTCAGGACGAAATCTAGTACAATGGCTGGAGAGAAAGGAGCGCAATCGGGTGTTGCGTAGCCATGCCCAAAAATTGGGTAATGCCAGGTATAACGGCAGTTGCGATGAAATCTTCCAAAAGATGAATCATCAAGCACGTCTTTACGCTCGATTTCAGCAAATAGCGGAAATCATTTAAAAAATGAGTAAACCGGTTGGTCAATTTGGCATTAAAAGTTTCCACACAGAAACAGCTCATCGTGATTTATCTGTATTTATTTTAATTCATTGAATTTGATTGCAACATTAGGAAAACGTTGTGCAAAATATCCGAAAATCAGTTTAATCGTTAAATGGCTAGCAATTATAGAAAATTTTTAAAACTGATTGGCGGAGACTCATTATGTTTTTACGCTATACTCATTGATGTGTAAGTCTCTTTACGCGTTTCTGAGACGAAAGATTACTTAAATAACACATTATGTTTACATAACATCTATCGGTATTATCTTTCGGCCCTCATGTTCCGATTATATATTTACATAATAATCTGCTTGGTTGAGTAATTGCTTCCGCATTCGTGATTTGTTAAGTCATTTTCGCAATTTTGAATTTATTTTAAAAGAAAGACGATAGTAATCAAAATCATTAGTTCCAGCAGTACTTTGTGTTCTGCGAAATAAAGTACATAAAGTAATGAGAGAGGAATGAAAACAACTCTTTCACCTTACCGTAAGTTGTTTTATTCCTCTTTGATGGTGGAGTGCTATCACAAAGTCGAGGCCGAAATAGTGCATTTGTATGCGTAAAGTACAGGTTTGTTATCGAGGTCTTGTGAAAAACACTTTTTACCTCAGACTACAAGTAAACACTGCTCCTATATACTCAAACACAAGTATAGGAGGAAACGAGGAGAAAGGGTTCTCCTTTTAAAGGCGAAACGTATTCAGAATCAGCTGGTCATAGAGTTTACACAGTCGCGTAAAAGGGAAAAAAATGCGTTCCTTGACATCCAAATAATTGAGGAAACGCCATCTCTTCCGTGTTGTAGCCTCTAGAACATATTTACTTCCACCCAGGTGTGCTCATTTACGATCGTCACGGTCCGGTTGTAATGAGCGAAAGAAAAAACAGAGCTACGATATTAAAAGCCGGGAGAAAAAATTTGGAAGACGAACCACCGATTCCCGCCACGCGCATTAAGGCAGGCTGAAAAAAATGAGCGCTCATAAGAAACTGGTATTCTTAACGGCGTTTCTGGCAGTCCTCGATCATCCGAAGGCTCCGGACTTAGGAAATGATGTTATTAGGGAAACGGTTCCTCTTCTCTCTGTAGGTTAATAAGAGATTTGTTGTGTGAAAAAAAGGAAACGGGGCGTGATTTTCTCGAGAAATGAAAAGAATCGAAGGATTATAATGGGTTGCCCTACAAAAAGGCCACACCCTACTTACTGTGGGGGTCCGCATATTACGGCCATAAACCTTGGGGTGTTTCGGTAAAGGTGAAGGACGGAAGCAGAAAACCTCGAGGATCCAACAGGAGACCTAATTTAGGGTTACTGTTATTGATATAATTTTTTGAGAAATGATCCATCTTTACGATCATTGGAAATGAATTGACCTTTTTCAATCGGAAGTGGAATTCGGTCAACTTTATCCGTTCAAAATTTCAATGGGGAGCACCGATATATCAGTGGCATTGGAAAGAAATTTTTGAGGAAGCAATTACTAATTTTCCTGAAGCTATTATGATATTATCCTTGAGTCGACTGACGTATTCGTATAAAAATTGTCGATTTATTTAAGTGTTCCGCCTTCAAGGAACTTATCCTCCACAAATAATCCAGTTACCTCAGTTTTAATTATACAAGTCTGAACAATTTTAATTTATACCTCCTAAATTCTCATTTTTGAGAGCAGACTCGGTCAGTCTTCCTTAATATTCCGTCTACAAATCGACAGATTTCCAAAGCATTCAGCTTGATTATATTCTTTGGTTTCTCTCTAATATGAAATAAACCTAATGATCGTAACTTTTTAAATAAAATCTTGAAAATCACTGCTGCAGAGACTAAGAGGTCTTGCATTTTGATAATCAATGTCTTTTTTTCACAAAATAACAACGCAGATAGTATTTATTGGGTATAGGAAATATTCTCATTTAATTGTGGTAAAATTAAAAAGAAAAATATTCTCATTTGATTGTTGTAAAAGCCTTACTTTAAATTCTATCATATTTTTAGTAAATGTAAAAATTAACTATAAAAACTATTGTGTCTTAAAAATTGATTGGAAAGAATTTATCTCCATGAGACTGATCCAGAATCCTCCGGTATGCACAGATCTCTTCAGCTGCGAGAGTAATTATTTACATCACATGACAATCATTCTTTAAATTTCTGTTTAAAACACAGCTTATAAATCATTAATTCTAAATGTATGACAGTTTTACGAGTCAGAAATAAAACTGAAACGCACAGCAACTTATCTTATGTAAAAAGGAAGAAGAGAAGAGGGTAAATAGTTATACATGCGTTATGTTATACGATACTGAAGCAAAAGAATTTCACAATTAACCAAATTTAGCTCACTTATAATGTTAACATTTTATTTTCATGAATCTACAAGAAACTCATGTAATTGTTATAACAAAGATTATTATAATGTAATCCTTTTAATCATAAGCGACATACTTGCGGCATATTCGTTCCTAAAATGTCTTAAAATTACCAAGTAAGCTTTTCAAGGCTTTGGCTTTCGATATCGATCGATTGAAGTAGTATAATGACAGCCATACATCTCACTGAGATCCGGTTGGTAAAATTTCACAGTAAACATTAAAGTGCCTCAAAGATCCCGCTTCTTTTAGATTCCGCTTCATAAGATCCATTCCGCATATCTATGCCTGAATGTACGATCAGCCTCATAGGTGATCAGCCTCATAGGTGTCGCGTCCATTTCGTAATTGCTCGCGCGTGCCCCCATGAGCGCTATTCGTCATTCCGCTATTCCGACGCCCACTCCTTATTAGGCGCCACTCCTGACGTTTTTAATGGCTGATGATATCCAAGGAGGAGATCGTACGAATGAATGTGAGGGGGTGAAGCGAGGGATGGGTGCGAAGGAGTCGCATGTCTACCCCCAGACAAATGACGGCTTAAGATCTCACCGCCACCCACACTGAAGTTTTCCTCCTTTCCAACCGCAAAACGCCGCTCCGTTTTCGCTTCTCCACGTTCATCTGTCAACCCAGTCGTCCTGCACGGCGGAACTGTCTAAAGGCCTGGAAGAGAGCAGGGAATGATAGCTTCCATCCATCCAACTCACTCCCTCCCGGATCCTGCAATACTCTCACTCTTTCTTACTTTCCTTCCCTTTCAACTCGCATTATCCTTCAGTCTGATTCCGCTCTCTATTATTCCATCAACTTCAGTCACCCTCTTTCTATTCTTCAAACGAAACTTAAATAACAGTCCATTTAACCTTTATTTAACATTTACAACATAAAATTTTATTTAATTCATATGCAAATTTTTATCGTAGCTCTATTATTGAAAGCGTGTCACTAAAATGTTATATCTTTTCGCATTTAAAAATGAAATTGATGCTCGTTTTCAACCCCACGAGTCTGCTACTCTTACTTGCTATCATATTAGATATTTGTTAAGAGATTTTCTTCTATCTTTGGAATGATGTATCTTCAATCTTTAAAAGGATATCCTGAAACATTTTCGCTTACAGCCGTAATTATCTCTCTGAAACGACCTCATGAAATCATGACGATCGTAATTTTCCACTGAGTGAAATCCTAATCGGTTGAATTTCGTGTAAAAATATACCTTTTAGTATCCTCCTGACCTAAGAGTTACTCCATTAACTTCCCTCCCCTTTCTATAAGCATTTCTTCCTTCTAAAAGCAGCCTTCAATAATATTTCGTCTTTCTTCATTCGTCAGTTTTTCTTTTTAAGCCAATCTTCGTTTAATTTAAATCTACTTTAATATATTTTCGAATGATTTACTCTCCTAGATTTTGAATGGCAATACATTATAACGCAAGAACTGCAAATTAGTAATAGCTGATTTATTAGCTGACATTTGCAACAGATGATTTGTTTGCTTATAGAATTCATCAAACTGGTTTACTCAGTAGTAATTTACCTATTGTGATATTTCTCTATAATCCACTAAGAGGAAAGAAATATCAGTCCTACAGCAACCATAGAGACTTTTTAAATGAGTGTTTCTTATGTTTCTCATTTAGCGCGATCCTTATGCTACAAATGATACACCAAAACAGGATGGAAAATCTTTCTTTTCCCGTAATATTTTCCGATATGTAAATTATACGCATGTTTTTCCTCTAGTGATTTGTGCTCATAGTAATCTCTAAAGCTTTTGTTAGATGGAAGAGGAGACTTTTAGTCTCAATCTCACCCAAATAAAGATGATGATTATTATTATTACAGCTATTGTGTTCATCATTATTCTCCATTTTATTATTTTCCTTTGCTTGAACTCAGTAATCCTTCTTTCCTCTTTCTCCCCTTCTTTCCAGCACTTACTTCCACTATTTCCCAGTCGCGGTAAAACTTGCCCATCCTTTTCTGCGACGCTATGCATTCGAATTAGCTATCTCCTGCTATCTCGTGTCATTCATCTCTCCTTTAACCAGTAGAGTTCTAACTCGAGTTAAATAGACATCTTTTGTCCGTCAGTCTTCTTCTTCGCTTGTCGTTCCTCTTTCGACCGTTGCGACGGAAGAGGCTCAAAGATACGTTCGATTTCCCGAAGTGTATCGAATGCGTGCAACTGTTAAGAGACAAGTTACGCGTGAGGAGACGCAAACTCTAGGAGTGAAATGCGAAGACGACGCTCTTAAGACCTTTCTTTGTTCCTCTTTGTTAAGCCAAATTGCCTCCAGGTATTTTGCTGCTCTTTTACTCTGGCCTCGGAGCGATGGCAGCACGTAGGAGAATACTGGCTGACGAGTCACGCTTTTAAATAGAAAGACTCTTCTGCACGAAAATAAAGGGGGTTGTTATCTTAACTCAGTGTCCATAAACAAATTGAGCGGTGTCAAAATTCGCCCCTGCTACTGCGAAGAGAGGATGTGGAAAAGTCCTTCATCGTTATGAAGCGAGAATATGTTTTTGATTATAAAGTTATTTTGATTACTAGATGACTCGACGCTACGCCAAAATGGCAGATGCTGAGACAAGGACGAAATGGTAAAATAACAGGAATTTTTTCTATATGATTAGTCGTCTTTCTATTGTTACACCGTTCAGAGCAATGCTGATTTTTATGAAAATTCTCTTTCGTTCATGATTCTCTCTTAAAAGTGCACAATTTCGATAGTGCTGATCTTCGCATTACCGTGTAAAAGCTCTAAGACAGAAAGTTATAACTCCGTATATATTTCATCTTATTCGTCATAAGTCAGACTCCGGTAATAAAATAAGCGATTTAACATCAACATTTATCCGTATCTCCTGAGGGAACCCATGTATTAAAACCGGCACGTTCTCCGCCGAGCATTTATTAATAGCTTTGTAGTGGAAAATGATTGTGCGTGAATGACGTCACCGAGCTTTTCATCAATTTTTTAATTTCAATTTGTAACTCACCTTTAGAAACAGCAAAAAAATACGGTAATGACCAACCATGGAAGCATAAAGGATTCAAAGAACAGAAATATTGCACAGAAAGCCAAACTCTTCCTTTTCTCATAGATTTCGCGGGAAGATGAAAAGAAGCTTAGGTAATTTTACCACCCAAAGCGTTCAAACATGATGGGATAATGAGAAAACTTTACGGCCGAGCGATTTTTCACTCTCTCGACTCAAAGAATGCAAATCCTCATTTAATGGAAGCTTGTATCTTTGGAGTGGGTTAACCTAATAAGGAGATGTGGGAATTACGAGGGAGTAATTTCAAAGATCATTCATTTTTTGCTTACGAGCCGCTGGTTGAAAGATACTCTTCGAATTTTACAAGGAAAAAAAGCGGGAGCACCAATCTTCTGGTTCAAGGACTCACGTTTTCCAACCGCTGAATTCTATTTTCCGATCGAGAAGATTTGGTGAGCAGAGTGACTAATAAGCATCGCGAAACACGGCAGATATAGCTAAATGAAAGTTTTTTATTCCCAAGAGATCTTGTTTTCAATTCGACCGAAGGCACTTCCTCTTGTTTGCCACGAATGCTTCCAGACCGCAAATAAGTTGACGCAATGCCACTCACAGGCTTCAGCAATCAATTTTATGAGAATCCAATTTCTAAAGGTAGATAGCTATCCGTGGTGGAATATCGCGTCTGTGAGAACAGAGAGCTTAATAGTAGTTTTCATTTGCATTTATCTTTTGAAAAAGCCGCGAAATGTTTCCACTTTCCGTGAACATACACAAAAAATATGCAGATCCTTCAGCTACACTACTTTGAATAAAAATGGACGTTTTGACAAGGGTTCATGAGGATAGACCTAATAAGTTGTTGATTTGACGAACAACTAAAGATATGTGTCTTATCGTATGGCCGAGAAACAACCACGGAATCCAGAACTTAAAGGTCATTAGGAATACTAATGTTTTTTTAAAGTTTCATTAGAAACATCAAGATTTCACATTTGATTAGGATGTTTTACTTTCAGCCAATCATACTATAAAACTATAGATAAATTCTTTTCTCTTCCTATCCATGATTTCGAATTCAAACCTTCTACACTTGTACAATTCAGTAAAATTTTCTAACCTTTTTTACCTCCTGATTACTTAAGCTTCTACCCAAAGCACTATGATTAAAAAAATACGTATACCTCTTCCTAAAACTTTAAAAAAAGACTACATATTTTTTCCAGTTAATCAATAGGTCGATAAATCAAAACGAAAAACAATGGTGTGCAACTAACCTAAGTTAACCTCGCGACTTCATTCATATCTCATTCAAATTGCTTGAAAGGAATTCAGACGGTGTTCAGAGATTCGGGGAGGCCCTAATACAGGGAAAATCCAAAACAATGATGAAGGTAAACGAGTTTTATTTATGCACACCACAAAAAATAAACGATAAAAGCTTCAGAGCGTTGCTCTATTATCAGGCTCCCATCGTCCCGTCAGACTGATGATGAACCAAAGCTGTGAAATCTAGGTCTCTGTCATCGTTTATTTTCTGTAGAGTCAATAAATAAACACTGTTAACTTTCATCGATGAATAGAAAAACTCAACATCAGTAAAAATAAAATTTTTCATGACAATTTTTGTAAATTAATCGCGTTCATGATTTGGAATTTGGGATAAAATCCCAAGTTATTGATGAGTATAACAGCTATCAGAAGCTTCTTTAGATAGATGGACCAAAAATAGAAAAAGCGTTTTCCCCACGTATTTACAAAGTATTCATTCAGAGAGAAGCGACACTTGAAGAGAATAGCTTAAGAAGAGAAACTAACTTGTTTCGAAAAATACGGCAAGGGATTAATTAATGATGTAATCGTTCAGGATGTAACGATAATAATCTTACGTTGAAGAGCGTCCTTGCTTACGTACTTTCGCATTTTCCGGGTCGTAAGATGAATGCCCTCCTTTTCTACTACGAAGGAATCCATGTCCGTGCTGAATACATTCAGATTGCGACAAGGGATTCCTGGGCAGCATTTTGTGAGTATTAGCCGCAGTTACTGCTGTACGTTTAGTTTCCATTCATTTTAAAATGTTTTCCAATTATTATATTTTCATTTGCAGAAGAAATACACCTATTTTGTCCGTCTTACAGCTTCTAATATTTAAGCTTTGGAGTTTTTTAAATGCCTTTACGACTCAGTGATTGTTTAATTTGTAGACTATCAAATAAATGTTCAATTCTCGCATTGTTTAGAGAAAGCATTAAAATATGGAATCATATTTGTGGAAACATAATTCTTCATTTTCGCTAGTTCTACGGGTAAAATTAATATGCCGTCTCTTTAACACCGTTTGTTCAATGTATATCTATCTCTTATTTTGAATTGGTGAAAAAACGTTTAATAGAGTTGAGAAAATATTAAGTTGATTCTTATTATAAGTGAAGAATTTTCTTTGAATCCTGATATCGTGGAAAATATCATTTTTTGTAACATCATAATCATGATTAATTGGGAAGCCTCTAAGAGCTTGAACTTCATTTTCTTCGTGAACACGTTTCACCGTCAACAACAAGTATCAGTTAAGTAAGGACCAAGTAAGCGATTGGTTTCCTTTCAATTATGCCCATATCTAAAATGAATATATTTTTATTCTTTATTCTTAAAACGAATATCTTGTTGAGCTGTTTACTGTTAAGGGAATACGAAAAAATTCGGCATCAATTAGATTTACTTCAATTTACTTAATATTGCTTTCTTCATAGCTACCACCTCACTTCAGACAGTTATGTCACTATTAAGAAAAAACTTCTCCAACCCACAATCAATCATTTAGCCACAAAAAGACTAGAAATTATTCCTCCACATCCACCGCTGACAAACGACCTATGAAAATTTTCTGACGCAACAAAGAAGAGCTCTCGCTTCGATTCGGAACATATTCTTCTAGAATTATTGTTCCATCGAGATTAAAAAAGACCCGCCTTACCTTCCCTTCACCTTGGTATTTAGAATTTTCAGGGTTTACACATCGGAGATCGCAACGGCTTAAATGTGTTTCGATCATCAGAAGGCACTTTCCACACCGCACTAAGGGAAACTGAACGAGTCACTATGTGTTGAAAGAGGGGGAGTGACAAAGAACTACAATTCCGGATAAAAGCGACGGTGTTCAAAATTCTCTTACTGTTTTGGAATTCCCTTTCCCGGGCCGTCGTCCTTGATCCCCCTGGAATGATTCGATGAGTCGCCGTCTCGTGCTCCAAACCTCCGTTTTCCCTCGACTGCTTTCCGAAGACTTCGCTATTCCAACGTTGACATCACCAACCTTAAGTGCGTTCCGCCCACTGTAACATCTCCAAACCGGAGACTAAGATATGTAAGCAAAACAGTTACATAGTTAAACGAGTGGAAATAGCGAGCGCTTTGCATATCTGAAAAAAGAGGGAGTACGCGATGATTTGTACATTTAGGCGAATAACGCTGGCTCATTCAAAGAAAGGATTTAATGGAGGATATCTAGTGTGTATCATCTAGTATGCCATTACTCATCCACAATAGAGTAAAATGTGCAAACAATATCGTACGCGCTTCAGCAAGAAACTTAAGAAATGGGAGCCTCTGAAGGTCTTCCATCCGAAAGTTACTGGTAATCCCTACGATGTTTAACGTTTTAGGTGACTAAATAAAATTAAATATATTTGCGAACACTTATAACACTCTACGCTACAGAGTCCAAACATCATTCTCCGTTTTTTATATTTAAGAATACATGCGATTTCGTGTCTATGAAAATTAGATGAAAGTTTTTTTTGTCTTTTTACACTTATTGAAATACAGTGTAAAGAATTCTAAAACGTATCATTACTTACCAAAAGCCATCCTAAGTTTTAGATCTTGATTTTTCCCAACATATGCGCATAAATTAACGGTACACGGTATGCTATGCACGTAAAATCAACATTCTGAATGGTATAGAACACAACACATCACATTATACTTAACTGGGGACAATTTATTTCCATGTGAAAAAGATACCTTACTTACATAACGAAAGACTTTCATTTTCCTTTGCCGTTCCAGATTTGCCTTAGATTAACTACGTGATCGTTAGATTAAGGATGCAAGGACGAAAAACTTAAAGTAATAAAGTAATCATATTTGTATTTTAACAAGAAAGATTTTAAAGATCGATTCCGTCTTTTTGTGCACGATTTTATAATTAAAAGGAATAAAAATTTTGTTGATATTGAACAAATTATATGTGTGTACTTAGTTAAAATAACACTCATGTGATTAAAATTCATTATACTTTAATATTTAGGATTGTATAAAATGCAAGAGGGAATGTGTTATTATGAAAATCAATAATTCTGTAAGACATTCAATTTCCTACTGTAATGACTTATAGATGAGTAACTACATAATGCCGCATCTATTCGGAATTATAGGATTTGACCATGCAATGAATGGTAAATCAAAAAGATAGCTACATCAATAGATCATTATAACAGAGATTTATGTACTGTAGTTAAAAATATTTCTTCCAAGAGAGATAAGTAGGGCGCTTTCATATCGGACAGGAATTTCACATTGCGTGCAATCCATGGAATAGTTAAAGAGTAGTAGCTTGAGAAGTTTTTGTTGACAGAGCGATTAAATCAGGATGAATTGGAGATTAGCATGGCGTTACACTGAGCCCTCACCCAACATTAGAAGGGGCAAAAACGCTCGCGAGAAATAATTTATAACAAGGAGAGCTTTGGCATTCCGTTCTGGCAATCGCGTAGGAATTATCCGCGCGTGCTGTTTAAATGGGCCTTAGGCATTATTCATTTTGTTTCCCCCAAAAGAGGAAACGGACGAGAGATACAGACAAAAGAGTTCATGTATTTTCAAACAGTGTTTACCGTAGATCTGTTACAGCTTTCGTTCCATTCTCACGAAAGCTCTCAGACGAGCATGAATCGATTAAAAAGACCAGTCAAACCGGATAATCCATTTCAACTTTCATCTTCGATACACCGTGGGTTTTAAAGCGAGCGAAAAACAAGAGTTCGGTAAATAAAAGCCGGGTTTTGCAAGAGGGACATCGTAAAAGGGCTACTTATTTTCGAGATTTTCAATCCGTCTCGAAGTTATCCCAAATTTATGAAACCCGCTGCGGCTGAGATTATTGCGCTCATTCCTCGTCCACCTCCGAGATTAGCGCTGATTTCACCGAAAATTTTCTTTCCTTATCCCCTCCCCTATGATGGCTACCGGTGCTTGGAGGGAAATTATCGCATCTGCCTACTTATTATGTTAAGCTGCGATCATTCCATCGCAAAGGTCGAACGATTCATCTCCCCACGCAAGCGGTAAATCAAACTCCATTAAGCGTTCGGCGGGGATGCTCTCCCCCACGTTTTACACGATTTACGAAGTGGGAGGTTTCAACCGGCCATCGTTAACATCATGGTTATTCTCGGACGCGAGGTTGACATGCGAATTTCTTTTTTCGGGACCGAAAGTTTACCGACTTTCGATGAGTGGGCCTTCGCGACGTGTACATACTTCCACAGCCTTCCACTTCTCTCTTCATCTTAGTGCGCTTGAGGGCGCGATGAGGGTCACAGAAAACCGCACCTCCGCCACCAGAGACAGCTTTCCATCGCTAGTGAAAGCGCCAGCATCATCAAATGCCTCTGGGCCGCGCACCTCGGCAGCTATTTTCGTATTACATACTTCCCATTAACTGAGGGTAGGGGAATGAAAAGATTCTCGCGGCTTCGGAAAGATCGCAGAATGAAAGAGATGTGTTTATGTTTTCCAGGAAATAGGTCCGTGCAAGAGGAGTCGTCGCGAAAAGCGTATCGTGGTGGTTAAAAGGTTCCTTCAGTTGTTCGATCTGAGAAAACGTTCTTTTCTCTACGATAACCGTACCGCGGAATTCTACTTCTTGGGGAATTTGCTAGAAACAGTTCCCTCTCGCTTGATTCCCTCGCTAGAAATTTATTTGCAAGAAATAACCTCACAATCGTGCTCTTAGAAAACATCTGCTTAGAAGGAACGTTCAATATGTTTTAGTCTAATCTTTACGTCTAATTTTAGTCTAATGAATCAAACTGCATTTTTAGTTGCTAGTTGACATGAAATGTTTTAAAAGTCACATTGATCTGTAATAACCAAATGAAGATCTTGTTTTAGTTATGCTACATAGGGATTGATTATGGCATCGGTTAATGCAAGAAGGTAAAAGTCCTTTTATGATTATATTTGACAGAAAATAAACAGCTCAATCAGTCTTCTTCGGGGAAGAATTTTTGATGCTAAAAACACTATTACGAATGCCTTTCCAAACTCACTGCCTACTAAAATGCAAGATAGATATCGTCATGAATGTTGCTATAATATCTACATACGTCAACCGCAGTGCATTTTGTCGATGTCTAGATAAAGAATTGGAAACCTTACGCATTAACCTAAATAATTACGGATTCGCGTCCCGGAGAAAAACACTGGCATAAATTCTCCTTTGGCAAAGAAGAGAGTCTTCAGTTACATAGATTGAATCCTAAGCATTTAAACCTCGTTTCATCCAAGACGCCCCCGAGAGAAACACTTCCCCCAGTCAATTACTGGAAACAAACAATAGCCAAAGAAGCCCCATCATCTTATATCTCCTTACGCTGGGAATTCGTTGTAATCTCTCAATATGCTAAAAAAATAGTTCTAGTTCTTCCACGTGGAGTCTGTTCACTTCCGCGATTAAATTGGTTCTTTCCACGAGAAGAACAAAGAAATTTCTCCCAACAACATCATGCCGCTCATATGGTTACACGCGTGAGGAGCGATGAATCTCTCTCAAGCGATTTCTCGCACGTTCGATTAACTTTTCGACGCAACGGTAGAGAGCGGTATTTTCCTTTAAGCGGGGGATAGAGAAAGGAGTGGACAGAGGAGGCGGAGGGAGCGCGATTGCGGTGGAAAGACCCGACGGCTGTCCTCCCTGGAAGGTTCTTTCGCAGTTGAAAGAGAAAGCAGAGTTAAAAGAGTCTGTGTTGCAGCTGAGGATGGAAGGAGGAAGACTATCCATTCGCTTGCTGCGTCACCGATGTGATTGTGTGTAGCTGGAGCCGATTCAAATGCTAAATTTACGTGGCGTGATGCATCTGAGAAGCCATAATCTCATAAGTTCCCTCTCGAGAGAAAGGTTTTCAAACAGGATGTTATGAGTCATAAGATGCTTACGTTGATTTATATTTTGGTTACGTATGCTCGCTGTGTCTTTAGTTTTCCGGCTCTCGGATTACGAAATTGTGGCCCAGTACCATATTGGAAGGGAGATTAAAGTGTAAGTAGGATATAGTTCCTTCCTAATGTCATAGAATAGATGGACTCTGCTTTGATTAGCACTATTAAGAATCCCTAAATATGTATCCCCATTTAGTCAATAGAGCTTGGATTAAGAGAAAGATTTTCTAGAAATAAATACTTCATAAATTACAGTTTCTCAAAGAAAATCTCAAACTTACACTGAGATACTAGTAGCTCCAGTAACTGTTTACCAAAAACATCGCTTATTGTGCAAGCAGCATCATGATGGCCTTTTAAAAACAATCAATTTATTTGAAGGAGAAGCTTAAAATTAATGGCGAAGTATTTTTAAATTACATCTTGGATTTCTCAAGACAAAGTGGCATTTTTAGAATGGCACGTATTATTATTTCACTTTCATCACTTTGTCTACAGCTCAGAATCTATTAGTCTAAATTACAGTCTGGCCTTTATAAAAACTCATGTTTATTTAATACTACTACGATGGCAAAAACGTTGAATATCATACCAAATAAGATATTACATCTCCTCTGCATAAATTTCAACTCATGTTACTCTCAACTCATGCTCAGATTGGAAGAAGTCTTCATAAAGTGAAATCTCAAACAGACATGCAAGTCAGGGCCAATCTTCTGATCAGCGGAACTTACCAAAGGAGCGTGAGCCGTAAACTTTTTGATTGATAGCCCAAAAGAAAGGAATAAGAAATAAGAAAAGAAAATTTAGTTTCAGTAAAAAGGACCTGCTATCAACTCTTGACTTCGATGGTTCCAAAACCATCTTTCAGCTATGCGTTTGTTCGCAAAGGTTTCTACGTATGGAAGATAGCCATTGTATTTTTGAAATTGAAGTCAAATGGATTTGCTTTAATTTCGGAAAAAGAAAACTTTACAAACGAAATGATTTAGTCATCACATTTTTCAAACTGATGAAAAACTAACATCATAACGTACAAATTAATATTAGCTATTTTATTTTGATGTACTCCTTCAGAAAACTGTACTGAAACCACTAACACCATTTAACTAATTAATAGATCAACATAAAAAATAAGTATTGATATTATTTATTATGCACATATGTATGTACCAATTGCTTGTATTATGTATTTGGTATGGTTATTACATTAAAGTCAAGAAAAAATTATTTCTACTCTTCAATGACTATTGATTGGTAAACTCTGTTCTATTTTAAAGTGCAAGCAACCAAGAAAAATAGTAGACATGAAAAATTTTGGTAGCTAACTCATACGAACGCCTGGAACGCTATTTTTAAATTCTTTCCAGGAAAACCGCCAAAAGGTATATTGAATTAAACTGTCAGATTGTTAAAAGACAATCTTGTGTGTTTCATCCTTGAGCGCAAGTGAGCTGCTGGGAAGTAAAATGCAAAGTGCTTACAGGAATACATAAAATGCACACAAAAATAAACTGTTATCTCATACCTCCCTTCCCTCAGTAATTTTTGCAAACGTTATTGCGTTTTTTATTGAATTCTCAATGTTGGGATGGCTCTAAACTGACCATGCTAGAAGAAAGATTTTGCAATGTTTATTTCATCCTTTTCCATATCTGCGTGAGCATTTTCCTGGCGCTTTCCAGTAGACGTCTTTTCTATCAATCTTCCACTCATCACCGAGGTTACTTACCATACTCCCCCTCTTCCATTCAAGCATTTCCTTACTTTCCCTTTCCCACTATTCCCTCCCCCTCATTACCTTCCTTCCCTTGTCTCTTACGCTCACCCCTTTGTGACGTCGCTTCCGGGCTTTAGTCACGGACCTCGTCCCGCGCGGTGTCGGAATCTTAACGGTCTGGACAGCGCTCCCACAACCTCTCTCTTCCCTCCTTCCTCTCTCTCTTTACTTTTCGGCATCCTCTCCTCCCGAATCCACCGCCGCTCGCTTTCCCGTCCACCCCCACTCAACAGTCTCCTGACCCACTAAAGTCTGCCGTGCGTGCTTTGATATGCGGAGCTGGTATTGTGCGTCTTAGATCACAGAGAAGGCTCGGACGAACGATTTTCAATATTTTGAGCACGCAAATAAACGTCTTCGCCTAACCCAGAGAAACTGTCTTCCATTTGCTTCGATGACAAGATGGACTTCAGCGACCGAATATTGGGAATGTTTTTTATGCAGCTGTCTTTTAAATCTGTGGAATTTTAGGATAATAACCATTTCAACCATTTTCTCTCCTGTTCCTTCTTCGTAAAGAACTCGCCATTGCTCTATTCTTGATTAAAAATTCCTGATTTCAAATATCGGTGCGATCCAAGAGAAATAATTCGTTAGGAAGAAAATCATTGCACCCACAAAGATTGCATTCTGAATTTGACGCACGATTTTCATCAATATTATAATCAATTATGAAGATTAAGTTAACGTCAAAATCTTTTGAGATTCCATTAGCTTTAAAGTCATTTAATTCTTGCCAATCAAGCATCAATTGCTTCTCATCTCTTCCTGACTTTTAATGCAAAAGTTTTCCTGAAGCGATTATCCCTTCCGCTACTACTAAGCGATTATCCATTCCGCTATCTTGCATCAATGCACGATAAAAACTTCTCACTTAATCTGAACTAATTCGCATTATTCAGAAATTAACACCAGAAGTTGAAGGGTTCCATAAAAAAGGAAAACTGAAATATATCATTTAAATTTAAATGGTATTTCACGCTCACGGAAAGACCCGATTCGCAATGTATTTCCAGGTTTATAAACATCAAATCTAAGTTATGAATAAATTATTGGGGATTTAGGATAAATCCTAAAAGGTTTCGCTGTGTTTCCATTCTCATTACCTTTCTGTATTCTGAATATTATTTTTCATTCAATGTCAACATCTACGTCTGCCTATGTACCCTGCAAGCCACCCTTCGGCATGTGGCACGGGGTGCATGTACCGTGATTGTACTTCCCTGATCGATTACTTTCGCGTCCAATTGTTGAAGCCGGTTTTGAAAATTGAATTCTCGAAGCCTCTTATTTAGCACCTATTTCCCTGATCTTCTTCCCGGTATCAGAACGGCCTATTTTGGATTCCCATTCTCCTAAAACACTGCCAGATGATAATAATTCAGCAATGAGATGTTTTAAGAAAACTTTTCGTATAGAAAAAGACAATTCTGCGCAGTTAACTTCAAATATATTTCAGTGCAAATGATAGTAAATAAATTATAGAATGACACTATCCATTGAATGTTCTCATCTTAATCTGAGATAACCTTTTATTTCCTTAAAAATGCCTTCAACACGTTTAGAGGGCTATGAAATAAATTTGCTAAAGAAGCCTGTGTTTTTTTAATCAAGATAAAATCTTATAAAAATATATAGAGAATAAATGCACCGAAAATCGTTTTTCAAATGATAACCAAAAATCGGAAGTGGATGCCATCCAAACTAATGAAAGAAGCACATAAAATAAAGTAATCTATAATAACTGATACAAAAACAGTACCTTAATCGCAAGACGCCAAATTTTAAATTAAAAGGAGATGCAGAACTATCTTGCTTAAAATACTATGTAGAAGAGAAGTAGAGGCTTGAACTTAAGGTGCATCCCACGTTATCGATTACTATTCACTGGAAGAAGCGGATACGCACATGATAGGAGCTGAAAATACTGTTTTGAGAGAAGAATAAATTGCCGAAAAATATACGGCACTCATGATATCTCAAACAAAGACGAAGTCTTTTCCCCTTCACGTTGTGGCATATTCAATATCCACTACCTTATTATGTTTCGCCCATTTACATATATCGATTCTACACTTACCGTGAGTAGCAGCCATACTTCAACCTCTTATGTAATGATGGCGGTTATAATAATATGCAATATTCAGAAAATTTCACGCTGGAGATTATTAGAAGTGACGGGAAGAATGAACGCTTGAGTATTTGTCCGCTTCCCGCTAACCTTCCCGTGAGGTCTGAAATGTCAGTGCCTGAACGTGCGCAAAGCATTTGCGGTGGTTCCCCTACGTGATTACCTTGCCCTTACGACCATCTTCCTGCCTTTCCTCTCATCCTAGCAATCCATAAAAAGACAACCCCTTTATGGTATGCAATCCACTCGCCCCTCAGTTGCGGTTGGTGGTCAAGCTTTCCGCTTCGACCCTAAGAGGTCGAAAAGTAGAGCTTAGAAAAGAAAAATATACCTTTAATCCACAGGTTCTACTGCAGTAAAACTCTCTCCATTGAGAATTGCTAGATTCACGTGAATAAAAATGTATTTCAAAGTAAAAAATAGAAATGATGAATTTATTGTAGCAACAGCTTCTGAAATCTCAACCGGATGTAAAGGTTAAAAAATGGTCTTAATATATAACCATAAGGAGGAAATACTTTTATTTGGTGAATCTTACAGATCCCTAAAGATGGCTTAGGGTTTATGTCGGAGGAAAATCTGACGGACAGATTATTTATAACATATTTCATATAACATATGAAGCAATCGAGCAAGCGTTGCTCATTAGATTGAATAGTCAATAATATTGCCGTCAAAATCCAAATTGATTATTTTAAAGGATATTTTTCACGTTTAAGTAGATACTTGATAATACTTGTGGCAGATGTTAAACTGCTGAAATATATATGTATAATATCTAATTCCGGTAATGAAATATATTTTAGCATATGGAACAGTTCTTACTGCTTGTTGTATAACTTTTATGTATCAATTTGTTTTTCTATTCAGTTGATAAGTGAGGAAAATAATTAAGAATTGAGAGATCAATGAAACGGATGTTTTATTAATTACATTTATTCTTGTTTCAGGTGAGTTCTTCTCGCTAACGGAGTAAAACCTCTGCGGAAAGAAATATTGGGAGTAAGCACATAAGGTAAGAATTAGGGTACGTATTATCTGCGACTCGTATGTTCTCTGAAGCTTCATGCACTTCTGAAAATAAATACCAATGCGCCTTAAATTAAATGCGAATAATTATCGAAGGATATTGTCAGGAATAAATGTCAAATTACATTCCGGATTTTTTCTGGAATCACCAGGAGTCCTCAACGTTGTTCTATAAATAAATCTTCATCATACTGTATCTTCCTAACTTATACTTCCTAACCAGTCCCAATCATAAGTCATCCAAATCAAGACAGATTAATTCCTCCAGGGTTACGATTCACATAATGTAATTAAAGTGCTGCTTTAAAATCTAAAATCTCGATTGTGGATGGCTGACTTTTATGAATTAGCACTTGAGGGTTCTTTCTGAAGGAGGAAAAAATATAAGAACGTCTTCTCCGAGGATAAGGGAGTGACCTTCTGGTCCGTCGTTGACCGGGCAGGGCGTGGTTCCTCTACCCTCAAGGACGCCTTCCACAAGAATTCGTGCTCTTAACGTAGTGAAAATGATGCAGAAATGCCCCCTGTAACAGACCTCAACAAAAGAAGTTGATGATAATAGGCTCTGGCGCCGACTGCTACAAACCCGGTATCCAAGTCTTCCAAAGAAATTATGGCTTCTCCAGAAGTAGAGACCGTTTTTGCTTGCTACTCACGCTACCTGATAAATTCAATCAAATTATTTCGAATATTTGGTGGAAAATAAATTTTGGCAATTTTCCATCACTTACGGTTTCGTGGAATAGTAAAAAAGTTATTACTAGCACGATACTTCATCACGTTTTCAGAAGTTTCTTTGCAGATAGTTTCCATTGACATTTCCCAACTTAAGAGTCACATTAACTACAAGATTAATATTTACGTTTTCTTGCGTTATTCCTATTTTTATGAAAGTCATATAAATCCTGGTTGATTCTCCTTTAGATTTCTCCACAATTAGTAAAACATTGAGTCCTTAAAAGATTCAAATTCCTGCATACTTTGAACAAAATCAAATTGGTGTTCAGCTACACCCACAAGCTCGTATTACAGTAAACAAATTTAACCAATATTTTCAACAGTATTGTGCTGTGGTTGAAAATACATTTTCAACAACATTTCAACTTTTGAGGTGAAGTGAAGTTGAAATTTTATTGATGTTATTATTATGATATTGATATGTCATTTTCCCTTATTACTACCATACTATTGCTCGAAAATAAACCCCTAAAATAAACATTTGGAATCGGATATATAAACGGTGTAATCATTTCTTCCCACGAGTGTTGGATACATAAGCACAATGTGGCTTCTGAAAACCCCTCCGGAAGCTCAAAACTATACGCTTGCTCAACTTCAAACGATTTTACGCGCGATTAAACTTCCTTTCACTTTCAAACTTTCTCGATTTTCCAATTTTAAAAAACGACGATTTCCTAGCTTTATCAAAAATAAATCTGCCTTCAGCGTCAGCCCTATTCTTTTTTTATAATTTGCGAAGAGTCAATCTAAGAGTAGCTATCAATCGTATGAGCTCCAGTTCAAGGTTTCCAAAACTTATTTTTTCATTTTAAATAGATTTTCTTAGCACCAAATAGTGCGAAATGTATAATCCTAAAACACCCAATGACTTGAATATAATTTACTTAAATGCTGCGTAGCGATGGTTTCCCGTTGTCTTCCTCCCCCTCTCCACCTCAGTCTGAAGGTTGCTCTCCTTGCTGACCACGGCTTTAGGCGCGAGCCCCTGGAATCAGCCGCCCAAATGGGCGTGGCTGCCACCTCGGATTTTCTCGGGATCGAAGGTCAAATCTAGACGAGCAATAAAAACTCAGCCTCCATTTTTCCTGGATGATGTTTAATTGCGTTCTGCTTTTTTTCTTAGAGCTATTTCATCCTTCGCATCGTTTTAAGTGCTCTGCGAAACTATAGTTATTTTTCCACATTCCTCATTTTTGACATCCCACGTAAGACTTTCTCAAGCTCCTCAGAATGCGGATTACTTTTCGCGGTATCGTTATACTTATATGTGTATTTATTTCTGTATCGGTGAGAGTTCTGCCTGTGCCCATTAAGTTCTGCTCAAGCTCATTAGTTGCAACATTTCAACATTAATTGTCGTTTTCAAATTCGGAAAATTACTCTTTTCCATCGAATGTCTTTCAGTGCAAATATTCAATTTCAGTACCTGTGAAGTTCGAAGTTTTTTTTTCAAATGAATATCATATTAATTAATTAACCTGAACATTTAAAATATATCGTGTAGTAATATGCCATTGACTTAATTACGATTTTGAGCCGAAGAGCATCAGTTGTGAGGTCCTGCAAATTGACTAATCGTATTATTTATATAATTCTCTCGGCTATTTTTCTGCTGACTCAACTTTTTTTATTGAATATGTGATGAAATTTCCAATTAAACTCACACATCAGCTGCCAAATTAAAGAAAAAATATGCATCTCATATCACATATCTCAACCACATTTCTGCAACCTTACCACTCGCTTTATTCCTGACGGCAGTTAGCGATGGTGCGTCAGACATGGACGTTTTCCAGGTGTCGAGGTCGCAAAAACAAACCGCTTACCGCCTTGAATGGAATGCGAGTGAGGAGATGGAAGATCCTGCCTACACCACATTTCCAGCAAAGAGGAATACCGCACGTGTCTTTCGAGTCTTCCCCGTGACAACCTTATTTCCTACCGTTCTTCTCCTTTCCTCCCTTATTAGGTTTTGCTACAAATTCAGAGCCAAATAACGGTCGCTTGTCTAGAATAGTTAGTACTTTTACATCCGTCCACGGAGTATCGCCATCCTTCAGTTCTTTCCCCCCTTCCTTCTTCCATTTCCTAATCACCATCACCTCATGGTGACCTCTACGAAAGATCCGTGTATATGTCAAAGAGGAGATAAGGAACACATTTGAAACGAATCCCTCAGGAAACAAGTAGCGCATCGTTCCAGGATAAAAAATCGCCTCAAGTTACGTGTGAATGCAAAGACCCTGATCTATCCCTGGCAAAAGTAGACGCATGTCCACTATAAATCTGAAGTTGTTAAGAAGTTATAGATTATAAGAAAGCTTACAGATCAAATTATTTGATTCGTCAGAGACGAATTAAGATTTAAGAGGCATTTCTCCTTCGAATCTCCATTTCGCCTCCTCTGCTTCGAGAAGGCGAGTAGCCGATAACATTTCAAAAAAATACTTACAAAACTCTACAAAGTGGAGGATGGAAAGGAAAAGAATATGAAAGTGCTCTGTATCCTGGAGGAATGGTCATGTGATCTTGATATTATTAGATAATTATAAATTGACCCAAAACACTGATCACGTACCATATAATCGGCCCTTTTCGTACTTTTTCAAGTCTGTTTTCTTTTAAGCTTTCATTGTTTTACTTTGGCTTTTCCCTATTTATTTATTTTATGGTTGGATGACGATGGTAACGATCAAACACGATGTTACTTTCGGGATTTGAAATTAGTTGTTCGATTAAAGTACATGTAGTATCACCAATTACTTACAATTAATTATTAATTAACCGATAGATCCTTAATAAACTCGCCATTAAAATTTGATCTATTCTGGCCCACCTGGCGTTTCACTAAGGTTTTAAAATTTTCCATTTCCGCTTTAAAATCACAGCCCATAGACTCAAACATTCGATGCGAATGAGTATTACTTCCGAGAAAGTAAATTAGAAATCCTAGATATCACTTTTAGTAGTTTATGTGAAAGGAAAAAGTTTTAGAAAAGAGTCGATGACAAATTTTGAGCAACCACTCATCCATCTGTCCTTATTCGATCGATTTTGAGACAGACTGAGGTTAACTTTAGCGGATGAGTGTGCTTCCGTTGCTGTGAAAAACTATGCCCGTGACATTTGGGTTCTAGTCCGCAAGGAGACTTGGCGTGCGTCCTTCCAGGGAGGCAGCGGTGCGAGGGAGGTAGCGTTCCGCTGCTCCAGTTGAGTTGTCCTTTTTACCCCTTCCCTAGCGCTAATCTCACTTTATCCCTCCCAGTTTCCTCCACCACGACATACTACAATATCCGCCTTGTATACCCTCTCCTTTTCTCCGACCTTCCCGCCCACAATAGTCACACACCCAAGCTTCCGCTCGAGTTGAGCTTCTGAGAAACTCTATGGCTTCCATAAAAGGATGTGGTTACAACAAAACTCCACAATTTGGCGATGTCTTCCCTTGAGAATTAACTATAAATCTGGAAATTTCTAATTTCGGCCTTTCCAAGGGTCCTCTTGATGAAGTATAAGACGGAAAGACTGTTTAAATTTTAAACACGTAAGCAATTTTAGTTCACCCGATTATCCATTTCCTCTTAGATAAATTGAGGAAAAAGCCATGGAGATCTTATATATTTTAACTATCAGGGACGTTCCTGTTACTCAAAATATACTCTGCTACATAGCTCCCACTATTGCATAGATCCTTTCTTTTCGAGTGGAATAAATCATGTACATACATACGTTTTCCCTAGGCTGAAGTAAATGCTCCCATTTTCGTTTAATGATATCCATTCATTTGTGATGGTTAATCCTCATTACATTAAGTCAATTGTAGTTTATGACTTTTAGACGTTTGTTTTTAACTTTAAAAGGCTATAAATTCCAATTTTTTAATTAGGAATTTCATCTTCACAGAAAGCAAATATCTTCCACCGCTGTGGATGCTTCAAGGGGTACGTAACTCTTGCCATCTGGAACAGGCCATAAATATTATATTTCTCTTAGCTTCTGCTGTAGCAAAGCAGCTCAGCAAAGTCGACAATATTTCACATAAATCTTTCAGAGTATAGAGTAAATAAAATACTATATACATATAAGTGAAAAAATATACTCTAAAAGGAAAACAAATTTTAGCTACCAATTTAATTTATAGCTTGATTAATTTGAGATTTTGAAAATAAGATATAAAAGCTAAGGGAAAGAATATAATACATCGCGTGATTTGTGAGCAGGCTGGGATGGATTGAGTATGCATGACCAATTTTGCTTCTTTTTGGAGAATCTGCCCAGGTTGTCGTCGGGCGTTGAAGTCCCCGGGACCCAAGGAGTGAACTCGTTCTTCGGGTGGTAAAAATAGATCAGGTAGTTTGTAGATGTTTTCTTCTGCAAAGGGTGGGGCAGAGAGGCTGGAAAGGGGATAAAGGAGGAGAAATTATTGGAGAAGGAGAAAGGGAGACGACCGGATGACGGTGGCGTTGTGGAAGGTGTCCTTGGACGGGCCTCGATGCCCGGCAACAACCAAGTGGCTCCGTAAGGGCGGCGTCACATGGACGGACCAGTTTTCCTTGCTACCCAACCCCTCATGTTCTCCCTCTAACCCTACCCACCACATCTCCTCCTATATCTTCGCCCTTTCACCCTCTTTCTCCATATTATGAGATCTCTTCGCAGCACTTTCTCTGCTCTACATTCAATGCACTGCTTATAATTAAAATCAAAGATCTTCCACAGTCGGCCAACGCTGACTACAGATAATTATTACCTTACCGATTAACAGTGTAGTTGCAGGTATCTTTGAGGAAAGTTATTTTAGATTTTCATAACGGCGATTATGATATGGCAATCCGGCTCCAACGCCAGTTCTCAATATGACACCAAGATATATTATATTTTTCGAATTTTTATGGAACTTAAAAATAACCGTAAATTGTAGGACAGCATATTATATCTACTCCTAAAATATTATTCTCATCCTACCAAGTGAGGTGTACACCACTTTAGAGATCAATTTTTATCGTTTCTCATTTTGATCAATTTTTATTTTTCTCATTTGCATCACCTAGAAATATACGAAAAAGCGATACAACTGAATTGCTCACAATTAGAGCTATTTTGACAGTAAAAATTGTGCCTGATTCTTGTAGCTTTTCGGTACAACCTCAGAATCTAAAGGGTAAAAGCCTTTTATAAGTCTGGTCGACTTGCTCTCCTTCGAAGTTAACGGGAGAGAAGTAAAGTGACAATTGAGGTAATTTCAGCTGCCTCGAACAAACCCTAAGATTAATTTTAATTTTTATAACGGTAGCTGTGATAAGAGCCAAGGCACTCCCTTCCGTTATCTGGGAAGACGTCTTGTACGGTAGATACGTAAATAAGTCATTAAGTAAATTTTAACGAAAAGAAAGTCTCCAAAGTTATTAATTTATATCCTTTATTCGTCGTACATCTGACTTTAAAATATCGCGTGTTCTGTCATTTAAACAGAGTTAATAACTAAGGTAAGCTCAAGTTGGTTTAAAATATGTAGTTAGTGTGTTTCACTTCTGATGAAGAAGTATGTTCGGATACTCAAGATTCTGCCTATGTATAGTATATTCAATGATATATGACATTTCATTCTTCTCATTATCCTACCTCACCTTGTATATGAAATTAACAATAAGACTTCATATTCTCTGTAAGAAAAAGTACGTATCAACCTTAGTTTTCTCGGAAGCGAAAACATAACTTGATATATATCTTGAACTCTTAGAAAATAACCTTTGGCCTTTCTTTTAAATTTTACTGTCACAAATATGCAAAGATTTTCTTATAGGGTCTGTACTCCTCTTTAAAGCGGAAAATGACTGATTTAAATTTTAGTCAGATTCGTTGATAATAATAATAAAATTATTCATCCAAACACATACACAAGTATGTATAAGAAAACTCATTATAAGGGCAGTTACAATTACACTATAACAAAATATCTATTCAATTTAGTAGCCATTACAATATTTTATAACTATCATATAATACTTATTATAAAATATTCAAAGAAACGCATTACCCGTTTTCAAAATCGCGAGAATTTCAAGCGTGTGACAAACAGGAATCGATTTCACGAAGAAGAATATGTAAAACACAACTATTTTGCTTAATCTGTAATAAATTAATTTTTACTTTTGAAACCTTGTAAATTCTGAGGTGAGCATTAGTTCCACAACTTAAATGGAGTCGTTGGCATTCTTTTGAATGGTTTTCTTGAGATTTAAAATGTCAAGGATATGCAAATTTTTGTTCAGGAATATCTCACTGTTTTGGTGAGAGTTGGACATTGGTCATAGATGCTGGTTAGATGAAGACTAAGATGATGATCACAGATTCGATACCCGCTCCGTGAAATCAATTGCGCCGTAAAGGGTGGAACTAAGACTTTAGCAACCTTCTGGGACGTATGTCAGAGTCGTTCTCTTTCCAGAGCGAACCGGTTTTTTCGGATCCCCTGCTGTCGTTTGTGGTTACGATGTGCTGTAGTGAATTGTGAATCTCGTCCAAGACAGCGACACAGTCAGACATCTGTCGAAAGTAGCAATATTTTCTCGTAATGGGAATTCGTAATTAATCGTATTGCTTCACTTAAAAAATGTCCCTTTCCGATCTCAATTATTCATGGATGTTCTTGAGATGAATTTAAGAGCATATTTGAATAGTGAAGATTAGTATATCTCGCTTTCACCACGAGATTTTAAAATGTATCTCTCATCAGCAGGAACTTCTATTTTTCGGTTATAAGTTCTAAGAAATTCATTCTTTTGACCGATTGAACTCTCATATATCTATAATGCATTTTTATCATTTCAGTAAAGGATATCTAACTGAATAATCAATTTAAAATTTTAGAAATCCCTCACTTCCAAAGTTACTCATAGTAAGATACTTTAATTGATTTTTTAAAGATATCTAATTGATGTCAAAGAAAAAAATCAACTGACCTTCAAAAATAATTTATGGGACTTTCCTAAAGTAGATTATAATATGATGATATGCTGCTTAATTCAAAGAGGTTATCCATGTATATATGCAGATGAATTTGTAATCTATGGAGAACCTAGGAGAGAATTACAAGTAGTCCGTAAATCCTAGTGACATCGCTCTTTTGGTAACTGCGAAATATTTCAACGTGTCCCATGTTGATCCCATGAAAATGTTTCCTTTACCTAAAAATCTCTCCATAAAATGTTAAACGAACAACAAAATTTATATCGGCCCCAAATTAAACGCCTGCAGCGGTCACCTACTCCAAAATTGCGGCCATCGCCCTATGTTTCAGTTTTCCTCGTCGAAGAGAGCAGAAGGCAAAACGCCTTCGCAATCTACACGCTGGCCATTGCCCTATTCCGAATTCCATTACGCTCAATCACAATGGACGCAGCTTCCGGACGAGAATGAAATAGGTTTCCATATCCAGAGGAAATCCCACGTCGTTTGGGCATCTTATGTATGTACTAACGGAGAAGCGCTAATCGCTCCTGAGATTTGCTCATACACTTTGAGATTGAGTCTTACGGATCACTCACCACTCAGGACCAGATTCGCGACACAATACCCGGAAAGGCTGTGAAATTCATCAATAACTTAAGTTAAAGATAGATACTTAAAGGTATATTTAGACACATTAAGTAGTCTACTTAAATTCACAGGGGATATATGAGTCCCTCTACAACACTACTACGATTGCATTAAGAATCATATCGTAAAAGATACATTTACAGAGATAATCTAAT
Organism: Ladona fulva; assembly: GCA_000376725.2. NCBI lineage: Eukaryota > Metazoa > Arthropoda > Insecta > Odonata > Libellulidae > Ladona > Ladona fulva. Next base: position 84,325 of record KZ309222.1, on the reverse strand, counting down.
GGTATCTGCTGTTTGAATATTTGACTACAGTTAAGTAATTATGTCAGGTAGTGGCCGTAAAAATGTACAAAAAGAATTGAGATATTTACCCTAGTAGGTACTATTCCTCTGCGACTCTTACAGCATAAAAAACGCCAGAACGCCCCTTGAATCTCGTTATTTTTCGAAGCCTAAGGTGTACCTACTTAGCGATCCAGGCGCATATTACATGGCTGCTATTAAGCAGAAATTCATTTTTTTGACTAAAAATTAGGACCTCGATAGAGAGATAATACACTAAAATATTAAACTAGATGTTCATGTACATATTCATGTGGACAAAACTGCGGCGTTAGAATCACGTTCTGGAAACGGTGACTTATTCACGCTCATGGAAAGGTGAGATCACTTTTTTACCTTCTGATCATGGTCAGAAATCTAACCCATTTTAATTTGGCTACTCAAGAATTCTTAAATTGAAGTATGATGGGATTTTAATTGATTATGGGATAGCAGAAGGATTTCGAAATTTCTGGTACTTTACTAAATATTTGAGGATTCAATGTTAAGAAGACCCTCAACAACATTTATCTTACATGGAGTTAGTCACTTGTCTCTTCTGAGCTTTAAGGCAATCAGATATGGTTATTTACAATTATATTCCTCTCGAAATATAACTACAAATATACAGAACAAATGAACAATACATTCGAACAATGAATTCCAGTACATGCATTATCACGATATACATAATGAAAGCATCACCGCAATATCCACTACCAAGATATTCACCGGACTGTCAATAAAAATGTTGACATTTACTCTTTCTAGGTTGGTACACCTACAGCTTATAGGTCCATAGAACCTTTCTATTCACATGGAGTGAATGAAAAGCGCCCGATGTACTTGTGATTGGTTCAAACTGCATTGACATTTCGAAGTCAGAGACGTTGCAAAAATTACGAAGTTGATTTTTTTGAGTTCTACCGTCGGTCAATTTCTTTCCATGGAATTCAGATCGAAATTTTAAATGCATCTCGGAGAGAACGTGACGTTACTTCAACATAGCTTGATGGATCAAAATAAAATCCCACGAAAGTATCGCGTGACGTCTTTCCTCTATCTCTCATCATCGATTCCTCGAGTGCGAAAAATCGAAGAATGCACGTGATCTTCAGAGTAGGTCGAGGTCATCACGGAAATTTTAGAGAAAATACGTGCCGGTTTTGATGAAACAAAAGAGTTCCGATTTATATTATTTAACAGGATTTTCTCTCTGCCTTTCAAATACACGCTAATTTCCATTAAAATAGAGTGACGATTCTTAGAAGATAAACGTGACCTTCAATAGGGTCTAGTACCGGCACGATTCTTTCTTATTTTACACATTTTGATGGGGTCGTGGAGGGACAGTTACTGGTATTTTAATATTCTCCTTTCTGTTAAAGAGTTCTTGGCATGCAATATAGATACCAGTGTGAATCACTTTTATTTAATTACATATTTATAGCAGATAAGCGGATAATAACATAGTCTGCATAACTGCAAAACACATACCTTGAAAGAAATTTCAGTAGGTAACTAACATAAACAACAGTACACTAACATAAAGAAAAATTTAACGTCTGCAAGAACTTTTGAATTTCCTATCAGCCAAATGAAGGCTAGTAAGTAGTAGGTATATTGTTCGTTCAGTGGCAACGAGAAATTATAATAATTGGTGCCCATAATACCCCTGTACGTATTAGAGAAACCTGTAACACCATTTCCGCAGAAATCTGTTAGATAACTTTCGAAGAAATAAAGTTTATTACGACCAAAAAAACGTTTCATAAAAAAGTTCATATATTTTATGGTTCTTTCTCCATTTATCATCTCGCCCTACCTTTATATCAATCTTGTTACAGGGTTTACTCCTCATTTTGCACAATAGAGATTTTAAGAGCGGATTCTTTAGCTCTAGCATATCATATGTTTATGATGACTTGGATAAGGGCACATCCCGTGAGGACGAAAGGGGGTTGTGCATTGGGGCGGAGAGGAAGTGGAGGCTGATCGGATATCAATCGGCCAGAGCCCGAAGGACGTCGTGTTATTCTACGTCTCACCCAACCACACCCTCGGAGGATTACGGCTGCGTAACTCTCTCTCTCTCCATCACTGCGTCTTTTTCTGTCATATCTGCACAAACTCCGTTCTTCAAAGACAACGCTGAAGACTCATAGCCGCGTCAGACTCCACATTTCCTTCTAACCATTTCCCTCTATATTTACCGTCTATAGTGTAGAGCTGTTCCGGCTTACCTTTCAAAGAATGGTTTCGGATATTGTACAGCTCGATCGCTAACTCGAACAATGGAAAAACAAAGCAGGAAATATCATGAAAAGGAAATGGTATGAAAATGTTGCGACTGACACTACTAATGAGAAAAACTACAAATAATATAACACAGAACTTCCCTGTTAACATAGCATTCATTCATGCTGTTGACTGCAGAAAAATTTTAAGGCGGCTACCTACATTTCAGCACGACTACCTTCAATATCTAGAAGAAAATACAAGCACCTTCCAGGTTTGCGCAATGATGTTAAAATTGCAGGAAAATCCTGTTATAGGAAGTCTTAGGTTTTCTATGAAACGCCGGAAGAACAAAATATAACGCTCATACGCTTTACATATATTTTTGAATTTAAAATGGAATAAAGTGAAAATTAACCAGTTTATAACCTTTCCATGCAAAATAAGACAATATTCTAATGATAATCAAAACAGGACCGTTTGACGTTACAGCTCAGCTACATGATGACAATATACCATATTGCTACAAGTGATAATATCCGATTAATATTTATTTATTTATTGCAATTTGCATTGTTGTTTACCCATTTGGCCAGGTTGCAACGCTGGAAGGGAGTATAAAATGTTAATTTGAAGCCTGCCTGGCATTCGCCCAAGACGGGAGGGAAAACACTCAAAAAAAACCTTCCGTAGGCAGTATATGAATAATATACATAACTTAAAATAATAATACATATGTGAATATAAAAATACATGGAACACATCACATCATATAAAATTTAACATAGTTCATCAAAAAATAATTACAAAAACATATACATTAATTAGAACTAGAAGTAACTAAATAAAGATACATGGTATTTATCCATATAGTCGCATGTTACATGGTATATCATGACAGGAGGTTATACAAGAAAACTACATACATCTTGATTTAATTTTATTTTTGAACGCTTTAACATTTTTCGGCATTGGAATGAGAATCTCTCCAGGTAAAGCGTTCCATTCCCACTCATTAATTAACATTAGGTATCTAAGGGTTAAATATAAGAAGGGACTAAGAAGTCTCGATCTATCCCTGCAATATATACGTATTTCCATTACTTTTATTATTATTATTATTCTATAGTATCATCAGATATGCATACAGCCACTATTTCACACAGAATTAGAAAATATAAACACCCTAGGTTCTTCGAGATTTATTCCCTGATAAACTCCATTCCGACTAAGACAGTTTTGGAACTCAACCCCATGATTAGAATCTCAAATAGTAGATGAATGTATTTCAAAGCAGGAAACTAGTGTTAGTGAAAGTAAACTTCAATCGAGCCCCATGTCGAATCTTGGGGAAAACATTGGTTGAGAGTTCCTGCGAGAGAGGAGGAGGTTTTAGAGTTTGGTGAGTACAAAATTGGTTCCTCGGTGCCTTTCCCCGGGGGCGATGAAAGTGCTGCCAATTATGTCCGAGTCAAACTTTCTCAAAAGCAGACATATAGGAATGCAGTGTGTTTTTCTGTTGCGGAGGTCGGGGGAGATATTTTGGCTGCAAAATTGTTGACTTGTGATTTAAAGCGTGGGAGGTTCACGGGCGATCCCTATCGCAGCGGGTGGTTTCTGCTTTCTAAACTCTTTGACGCGAAGAGACCGAAAAATAATAATGGGTCCATCGCTCGATATCTCGCCCTCATCTAATTTATTTTCCTGTGTGCGTCACTTTTACGTAAGCTGCAGTTAGGTAACGCGTTCCGGTCAGAGGCTCAAAAATTTAGAGAGCTGTCGATAAACTGTTTTGAGGTTAGCCCGTTTAACTTGAGGAGAAAAAATTCCGTTTGTAAATATTACTTTTTGAATCGGGGGATAATGTAATGAAACGTTTCCGAACCCTTTCCGCCTCTCGTCAATACCTTTCTTGAGCAGAATTAATTTGAACCATAAATTGTAAAATTTTATGTCATGTTAATATATTTTCAATTTACTCGAATGCGAAATATATATTTTTAATTAATCATCTTAATAATAGTTTGTTTTTAAGGGGAGCTACAATTTAAAGCAGGTTTATTGTTTCAGATCCAATCTTTTCTGCAATCTTCTGCAAATTTCTGAAGCATTGCCTCAAAGTTTGTATTGACCTAAAATGGATTTTTGTATGGAAACATTCAGTTCCTGGGAATTAAATGGATTATTTGGTTTACCTCTGTTGTACCTTTGAAAATCACACTTAAGAATAGTGTTTGCAAAATAAAATATAATTGGGAGGAATGCTAAACTGAGTCTTTTAAAATTTAATTGCCTAATATTTATGATGAAATAGCTGATTGTTCAGATTTTCAAATACGTGCATCACATTTTTGCGACGGATGACTCAATAGCGTTGCAAAATCTAAGTGCAATAACATGCCATATTATTTTATTTTTTCTGACCAAATAGCTGTAACTGATCATTAAAGCCAATCTAATTAGCTTAAGATATACGGCGAATGAAATACTTAAACGAAGGCGATGGACGAACGTTTCGAAGGGAAACGTAATCAAGGGCCGCCTCGCGATCAGCTCACCCTTCCGTAACGGTTACGAAATGTTCGGGCGATACACATTTCTGACAGCAATGTTCTCCTTTCTCCACGTTTATCTGTACGAGCGATCCATAAAGGTCGGCAGCCGCTTTGCCAATTGCTTCTCGTAACCTTCTTGGTCGTCCTACATCCGCGCGCCCACAAAGAATCATACTTCCAAAAGCCCTTACATCCGCCCACACCTCGTTTTCTCCTACCCTTTATGCCGCGTCTATAAATGCAACACAAACAGAGTGCTCACGCCACGCCCATATCAGATTAGCCCTAGCTTCTGACCAATATGGTACAGCCCATTGCTTGTACGCGGATGCTCCTGTAACTCACTCTTTATACGGGTAGTACATGAAAGCGGTTCAAGATTTATTTCTCACGATGGCTGTTAATTCTTCCTAGCACGAACCCCGCTGATTGGGTTACTCAATTACAGAGACGCATGTCCGTTTTTATTTCATGGACAAGCCTTTCGCTGTTTCCCTCGTACTATTGCAACTGCTGCAGATATACAAGAATGAAATTTATTGGTTCATGATGCTGTTTTTCCTTTTAAATTAAGAGTTGTAAACGCAGAATCCCCGAATTATACACATTTCAATTTGTTTTGTATGCGTTAATTACCCAGAGGATTCTCGGTCCGTTGCCAATTGAAAAATGAAATAATTAAGACCTAAAAATTTGGTGAGACTGAATTTTTAATCAATGATATCGGTTCTAAAAGAGTGGAAATTCAGTAGCTGTACAGCTAAAGAGATCATAACGGTAGTGGAGAGACAACTTCCGTACTTGTAAAATGACTGACGAAGCTAGAAATGAACAATCATACATCAGAATGCATAAGAAAACGTTTACTGTGTTGAGTAGAATCTAAATACGTTACATGTCATAGTATTATTGTTTAGTTCTGCCTTCGATCCTGTATCAAAGCCTCATAACATCAGTTGGTTAAAATTTCAAAATACGGGTATATACGAGTATATATATCATCGTACTAAATACCTAACTAATGATTATACCAAGTATGTAGAGGATTTTTATCTGAATATAAGATAATTTATTTCACAAACGACTGTTTAAATCTGATAATTTTAATGTTATATTTGAAAACCGCCTTTCCAAAAGCAAAAGCCACCGAAAAATTACTTAGTTACTTTTACTTAACCATCTATATCATTTCATTGGAACGGTTTTAATCACTTATCCTCGACTTTTCTCTCAAATCTTTCCGCCCGTATCGTTGAAAAGATAAAATATAAAAAAGTCATTCACGATCGCAAAATTTTCTCCAAGGCTTATACTCCCTAGCCGTCTAAGCATCCTCTAAAGTTTACTCTTGCGCCCGTCGTGATCTTTCCTGCACCCATTTCGCTCCGTGGCATTCACGCTCGCGGTTTTCCAATCGAAATTGCCACGTTTCGTTTTCGTTTTCTGCAATCCCAACGTCTGCTCCTCACACCATTTCTCCATTCCCTTTACCACGCCCCACTTTTATGTCCTGAAGCCTTTAAAAGACAGCCACGCCTCTGCTCCTTCTCACTTTAATCTTGCCGTTACTCTTTCTGTCTGTGGCAGTTAATCTTTGGAATCTTTTTCAACATCTCCTTCGCGTTTGGTCCCACCCCCGCGGCATTGTCCCTCTCTGAACAGCGCAGCTGGCGCCCTCTGACCGCTCCTCTAAGTACCCACACCCCCTCCTTTACATCCCTTTTCGCTACCTCACCGTCTCCCCATTTCTTATCTCCCTCTCCCTTCCTTTTATTCTCTTCGGGAATTAATGGCAATCCTCTCGCAGCGGCCTAAAATGGTGTAACGACAAGGCTTTCCTTTTTCCCTCTAGCCGTCTTCTTTATCGTCTCATCTCTTTTGGGGTTTCCTTTTTCGTCCACTCTTCTTCTTCATGTTCTTTTTATCCTTCACTTTTGTTTTCCCTTCGATTTTTTCTTTCTCCATCTTATTCTATTTTGCACCAAGTTCTGAGCGACCCTTACCCACTTCTTTTGTTGCCTGCATTTCTTTCTCTCTCTAATCTCTTAACCCTTTCTGCGACATTTTTGTATTTTAGGACACCCCACCCATCCCTTTACACCCTCTCAGCCCCCTTTCTTCCTTCGCCCTCTCCTACGCTTCGCCTCCTAAGTCATCCCCACCTCTTGCCATAGAATAGCGATACCGTCTCATACCGTTTCGCACCACATCCGTTCTCTGCATTTTTTCCAGTCATCCACTCCGCTCGGCTTGACCTTTTCCCAGTCAGAGACGCGCCTCTTCTTCCTTATTTTGTCTGAAGGGCGCGATCAACCTATGAATCCGGATATTAAGGCTAAAAAATTTTGTTCTTGGTTGTCATAGATTTCAATTTGACCATTCGGTGACATTAGTGATAAAGCTTTTCTTTGAAGTTTATAAGGCTTAGAGGAGATTTTTTCAGAGCTTTGATCTCCTGCTAACTCAACGAAATATTATAATGCGTTTCCTTTCTACACCGAACTAAAATTCTTAGGTTTACTAATAAGAACTAATTTTTATGCGAAGTAATGGAGATAATGGTTGCGTTAGATAGATTCAGCTCCCATCGTCCTTTTTCACCTCCATAAATATCAGAGGAATAACCAGGTGGCTTTTTCTCGGTCTGCATTTATATTTCAACTCTCAGATTGGTTGCCCAGCTTTTGGGACCGACTTCCCTCTACCTTAACCTAGCAACAGTTTTATTTCCTTTCCCTCTCGATGGTTTAACCATAACATTCCTCCCACATCCTGCGATTTTCCTCCCACCTGGACAGATGGACTGGTTTTCTGACTTAATTCCAATGTCACCGCTCCCTTTCTCAGTCGAATGAAAATGCTGTCTACGTCTGGTACCAGCAGTAAAAACTACTAATAAATTCCCTCTTTCATCCTTTCGACCATAATTTCTTGAACTTCCTCCCCCTCTTATAATCTCGCTTCAAGCCATCGCAAGAATATTAAGAAGATCGGAAGTTGTATATGTGTAAATCTTCTTATCGTCGGTAAATATATTAACAGATTCGGTCTTGAATCAAAGCGTCCCGATTAATTTAAATTATTCGCGACTTTTTGCTTCTCTTTGGTTTCAGATTACGTATCTATATCGGATATCTCCGATGGAAGTAAATTCGATTGATTTAAAGCCGATCCCAGCCTCTTTTTTACCTTTCTCTACCTTCGCTACCGCAGCAGGTGCTTGCATACGTCCTTCTCGAGGATTCGGGAAGAGAAAAAACAGCAAGGTCTTCCAGCGCATAATTTCGCCCTTATTAATCCTTTTCTTTTCCTGCAGCATCCTCTCTTACGAATGATAATTTCCGTTTCCCCTAATCCGTTTTTCCCTTCTACCGGCCATTGAAATCTCCACCATCACAGTTTATTGCGCAAAGAGAATCCAAACAATCTACAAGTTAAAAACTTATGGCTGCTTAGAGATTTCTTCCAATTTTTCTGATTTTTGCGGCTATGAGGACCAGAATTTCACGTAAGCATACCAAGAGATATCAGTGGGCCTATTCGCCGAGGGGTCCCATAAATTTTAATTCTGTCGCTCTTTTCTGCTGAATAATTTTTCAGTTGGGTCTCAAGGGGGTCCAAAAGCTTTGGATCTTTTCTTAAATTCGCCTATAATGGCTGTTACATATAAAAATCTTTTTTATCTCATAATTCTCAGCGATAAAGACGCTCTCCCGTTTTTTATGGTCATCTTGATTCGTTTTAACTGAAACGTTTTTCATCGGATGGTCTTAATCCACAATTTCGCTAACTTGGAGATTACGGAGCCTAAAATTTATTTTAAAGGTAGGAAGTTTACATTGTGGTTTCTCGTTTAAATAACTCTAAGAAAGACATCCACGCCTATCCTTACTTTCCCTTCTTCGCGACTTCTTTGTCCCTCCAATAAAACCCAATGGCTCATATGCACGCTCTTAGGGAGTTTATTTCCACCGTTTGCACACGAAGTCGTCCCTTTGCTTAACGAAGAGAACCAATTACGGTGCCTAATAAAGGTAATCAAGAAACGAGGTTCTATGCACGGCGTACCAAAATAATCTTCCACCTTCGATCTCATAAAAACAAAATTGTAAACGCCCCTCTGCCTTGGAGACACGGTTTCGACTCTTCCTTAATTCGATTCTAATGTTCTGTTCTTCAAAATTTGCGTATATCAACAACTTTTGACTACGTCTATCAACAAACAATCTTCAAATGCAGAGTTGATCGTTCTGATCTGGTCATTGAATCTATTCGGGAGATCCTTGAAGATCTTAGAAGACCTTTTTACATCCCGTCATCCTTTATACCGTACGGATCTTACCGTTGCAAATTTCTTTCTTTTTCCCGCTCTCTTATTTCTACTACGTTTTCCGAAATGTATGCTCTGCATTTATTTATTAGTCTATCCTAGTCTCTTTCCCAGTTCACAACTTGATACCTTTTCTTCGCTTACATTCCTCTTTCCACTCAGTTTTTCGATTCGCAGCCCTCTCGTATTCATTTCTGATCTGTCAATTGAGCTCATTCCTTCCATTCCTACTAATTCTCTTCACACTTTTCAGTCCCAATTTTGCCATTTCACCCTCACATCTCTTTCTTCCATCTCCGACACCAATCCTTATGGCCACCGCTTTCTTCCCCTTCCACTCGATCGCCCTTTCCACAAACCCATCCTCCTTTCCACATCATCGGCCGATCCCGCTTGAAGGCCGACTACTTTTTTCCGATGGGTGTGGGTGCATAAGGGGTGGATGGAGGTACGGCATTTGCAAGAAGGAGGGTGAGTGAATATCGGGGGACGCATCATCGGATGGTGTGAGGCTGCAACTTCCCCTTCAACTCGTGAGTGGCGGAACTGTAGAGGGTTGTTGTCGACACGAAACGGTGGATATGTTGGGTTTATAGAAAGGTTTTGCGAGTTCGGTACCCACGCATATTATCGCGATGTTTCCTCTCTTCCCTTCATGCCACCCACACCTACTCCCTTTGGAGGAAAAATGAGGGTTTAAAAGAGTTGAGAAAACCCACCCATCCATAGAGAAGGGTGTCCCATTCTCGGGCCGATGTTCCTTTCTTTCTTTGCCTCCTCTCCGCCCTTCAGTACCGCAGTCCGTTAGCGTCGCCCGTTAAAATCACCACTCTCACCTTCATCCAGGCGGCCCGTTAACTCCTTCCCCTCCTATCCCTTCCAGTTTCTCGTAACTCTTTTTCACTTTCGGTGCAACGAGCGTCCTTGGGAGGATGGCTAGGCCGCCGCAGCAGCAGCCCATGGGGTCCATCGTCGTCCACCCACTCGTCCACCCTCTTCTGACGCGCAACATCCTTGGGACACCCACATGTACACCCCGCTTCGGTTCCAACTACTTGCGGATCTATTTGCTTTTGGAATTAGAAAACGACGCGTCGTTTGGGGAAATGTATCTTTCTTTCGCGCCTCCCCGCGACGTGTGGCCGGTTGTGAATTTTCGCCTCGCTACTTCAGAATCTTTTGTTTGGCTTTTCCTGTCCTCTTACATCGGTCGTGAGTGTATCACTGAAATTCTTCTTCCCCCTTCAGACTCCCTGCATTGTTTAGTACATACAACCTCTAAATGGGTATTTCAAGCGGTTTTAATGTATGTGCCTGCTCGAGGCCTGGGGGAATTTATACCTGCCGACTCATATGAGGACACTCGGAAAAGATGAATAATGGGTATGTGAATTCTACCATGGGATTTTAAAGGATATAGGATGAGAAACCATCTGCCCTTTGGATTTTCCTTGCTTTATTTCGCTTAAGCAGGGTGAATCATGATTATTTGAAACATAGGTGGTGCGAGAGAGGGTTTCAGCGAGAAACCCTCTCTCTCGAGTGACAGTCAGCTTTTGCAAAATGATAGTGATATGACTAGTAAAAATCTTTATCTGATGATGGTTATCAACGGAATATTTACAAAATAGGGTAGTGAAATAGTGCAGACACCTTGGTAACTTCTTCGGGGGTAATTTATTTATAATTTGAGGAGGAGCTGAAACTAAAACATAACAACGAAACTTTTTCCATATTTACTAGATACTTAAGACATTATTGCAACAAAGTGATATTCTCAAAGGATAGTTATAGAAACAAGGCAAGAAACTAAGGTGACTAAGGTAAGATGTGATGAAATTGTTCCAATTTGCCCCCTTGGTAAGTTTGTATCTCCGCTCCTAAAATATTGAATATTATTCTAGAAATAACTAGGACGGCACATTTGATAATCAGATAATTCTTAAATAGAATATCACGATCTAATCATAAATACTTATTACAAAATATAAGATAAAAAGAGCAAAAATGAGAAACTACAAATTTACTACCAAAAGCCTAATTTTTCTGGCTTTAGTTTCAATTCATACTTCCAAAAATTCCCTTCCAAACAATAATTAGTCATTCTTTTTATTTTAGGTATTAATCATATAAGTGGTTCACTTATATCATTTTGATTTGATTAATTAACTCCAGCCGCCTCTATACTTGCCAATTACAGTTACTACATCGTAACTGGATCATATCATTTTATGATTACTTGTTTTTGAATTGGTTTATTAATAGAAAATACTGCATTTAATCTGAAAATCGTTCTCATTCGGTTATTATGCTAACATTTTATGATTTTCAATTATTTAGTGTTCTTCATCGTCGAATAAGTCATCCTACTATTGAGAACGTGCTATTATTATCAATAAATTGGACGTGGACATTATACAAATATATCTTTTGATGATATTCATATAATTAATATATATAAATATATATAAATCATTCATCCGGTCTTGGTACAGATACTTGGGAGAGCCACTTTATGGAATAATTATTAAAAATTATTTGTCGAGAAAAAGATGTCATCCGATGCCGCAATTCCCTTCGTTACTCCCAAGGTTTTGTAATCTGGGAAATACTTATGTAGAAATGTATTCCATTGGTGAAAAAACAGATTATATAATATTTATCTCGGTCATTGCTTGAAACATTTTGTAAACTCTAAAAATACTTTGAATATGTTTCGTGTAAATTTTTATCCATTGCATCACCCAACCGCAAGATGTCAATCTGTATATGAATACCTAACTCAAAAATTTCACAAACGGAAAATCCGAAACAGATTAGAAAAACTAATTAACGGTATTCATACTTGGACGAGGAGACTTTTTCGCTTTAAGGAAACACGCCGATTCTTTCCTTCTATTATTGAGTAGTTCTCCTTTCCTATGTTGCCCAATGCAATGGCGAAGAAGCCAAGTCATGACGATCTTAATTTCCACCACCTCCTTCCTCTTTAGCCCGAATCACTACTGGGATGACTCAAACGAGTCGAACCACGAGTAATCCCTTTTATTTGAAAAATGCCCCTCTTCGAGGTCGTATCTCCACTGCGACCTTCACTAAGTGCGAAATGCCTTCGCCCTTTCTATTTCCCGCTATTTTTTATGGTCGGTCACTTATTCCAACTTTCCTAGAGGGAACCCGGATAGAAAAAGAGATTTACGCAAACTTTGAGGCTGCGGATGACAAAGGCGTCAGGCGGATCTCCTCCTCGGGCAATGGAAGTGATGGAACGTTCATTCTAAAGAAGAAATGAAGTACCTCGCTCCTTAATTGAAAGCTTGTTTCTTACCGTTGTTTGCCTCACGAATCCCAGAAGTGTAGGTTCGATAAAAAGTACCGGGGAGAGTGAGATTGGGAAATGGAAATTCAAATTCCTCCGCTGCCTTGTGTACTCACTCAGAGGATCACTTGAGATAATGAATTTATTTTGCTTTTAATTGTACACATCCAGCTTTAAAAGTTTTCAGTTCGGTTATCTCCACACTTATTTTTTTCTCTAGCACTCCGCATTTCTTGTATCTACCTTGTATATTCATTGACGGATTCTTTATCTCGCTCCATCACTCATCTCCCAATTAAGTTAGTTATTTTCAAATTTTATTCTATTTTTCCGTTGAATTAACCGAAAGACTCCCTTCACAAATATCATAAGGCGTTTAACGAATATGTCCTCCAATCTCAGTGTTTAATAGGCTAATGTATGCATTCTAAGTACCATAATGGTCTCCACCTTTTCATTATTTACTCGAGTTCACAATGGATCCCATACAAATGCACGTTTTATTATTAATCATCGCACATGCTCTGAAGGACTTGCACCATTCAGCCTATTTTTAACTGTCAAATAGTTAATAAATAGTGTCGCGGAAGATTTAATTTCATAAGCAGCTAGCTTTAGTATCTATTACCAAGACTACTCTCTTATGTTTAGTTCAAATTACTGCAGATAGTTTCCTCTTAAATAAAAGCATAAATTCAATACAATCGCAGTATCATTGCCTTTAGGTCAAGTGTTATGTACCCATACAGTAAAGTAAAATTATAACAAAAAAAATTTTGACTTTATTTTATTGAAACATATTTATCTGTAGTGACGTTAGGGATTTCACCCACAAGGATATCAGGTGAATTGACAATATCTAAAAATTTTAAAAATCCTCCGTTATGACAACCACCATTGCTAATTCGACTCAAACATTATTTATGTTGAGTCGAATTGATTTTTTTGAAATTCCATGCCATTCCTAAAAAAAATTCCATGTAGCATTCCTTGTATTAGTTGATAAAGAACCTTCAACATATATATATTTATGTACTCACATGTGAAAGTACTGTTGTGGACAGGACATACCAAGAACAGATAAATCTACAATTATGTGGAGAGCTGTATAACACTGACTTTGAATAAAGCATCGCGAAATGTGGGGGTGGTTGTAATTTATCGATACCGTGGTAATTTTCAACATAAAAAGGGACTTATTCGCCTGAATACATACAATTTATCTCAGATATATCCTTAAAGGCTTTTGTCCTTGGGTTTCAAGGCAAATGGCAAAGTTTAATATTTATCCCTCATCCTTGTTTTTATCGTGTATGAATGAAAATTATTTCTGAAAATATATTTGTATTTTTCCATTTATTTTCATTCCATTTCAAACCATTTCACCTTACTCAGTAAGAAAACTATCAACTGAATCGTTTAATTTAACTCGCGAGGAGAAGAGATTTGATTACCATGCAATCTTATACGTGAATCAAATATTGAAGATGCTCAACAAGTGGAACATATGTACGTTGCCGTAAACAAAGGACGCTTTTAAATTACGTTGCAAGCATAAAACCTGCGAATCTACGTTAAGGAGCTCGTTTTCCTAACCTGATGCGCTATCCTTTCGTAACGACAGGACTGAGTTACAAGCAAGACTGGAATGCGAAATGGATCTCGCCGGGAATATTAATGACATAATCCTACGGAGAACTTTCCGCTTAAATCTAACTGACCCTTCTCTATCATTCGTTCTAGCGGCATTCTAGAAAGAACTTAGCGGAAGTTCGTTCAACTGTTTGCCAAACAAAGGAAATGGAAGGCGCTATTTTTTATCTGTTTACAAGAGGAAGGGGTTTTCTGTTTGAGTTTGCTCTCGTTAAGATAGTACGGCTTGTATGCCACTGCATATTTGTTGACTTTAGGTTTAGTAGGGACTCGCAACGATCTTCCAACTTCTTTGTCGTTGCCGTGCGATTTTTTTGTTTATTTCGGTTCCCGATTCCGAAAAATTATAGTGTTATATAAGGACATTTCCAGACAAATGATACATTATGGTTCCTTTTCATTTAAATCTTATTCAATCTACGTCCTTGTTTTATCTTTCTCCTTTTATCACTTCTCTGCATAATAATATGATGATGAACAGTATTTGAAGGAAGCATTCATCGAAATACTCAACGTGTCAAGTACCTCGTAAAAGTATTTATACTCATTTTACCCTGTTTGAAGGAAGTGAGACTTTCTACTTTTTTCCTTAGGTTCAATACATGCTTCCTTCAAACATGGAGTATTTCCACAAAACATCGCCAATGTCTACGAATTTTATTTTTCAATTTTATTTTTTACCTGAGCTTGATTATCTCAAATTAAGTATGGCGCGTCAGGAAATCACTTAAATATCAGTAGTAGTACTGTTCAAAGTGTTTCGACAGCTTAGGTCATTTCGCACGCATTTTAAATGAATTCTTTCTTAAAAAATTGATTTCTTTTACTTTGTTTTACCTTTTCTTTTCGATTTAATTGGTTTATGATTTCAGTAACATAAAAAGAAAATACTTAAGCTCTCATACATTGTCAACACTTATTGCATATTGCTATCAGATTTATTCAGACATTAAATGGTGAATGAGGCAAGGTAAATCAATGAATTTAAATAATTTGTCGATTATTCAGGACAATTTAAGCTAAGAAACTTTTCGTAACGACTCTTAGTTATTGTCATAAGCAGAAATGATATAATTGATTTCGATAATCAAGGGTATTCATTTTTTTAGAGATGGATGTGTTTATCGTTATTTACGATCGCCATGATTGTAAGAAAAGTCTCACAAAACATGCATTATCCAGGAAATTTTCTTTTCAAAATTTTTCATTGAATTACTGCTATAATTTACCTTTGTTTAGACTGGTACAAAAATATTGTAACTAGTAATTAAAAGTAATAATTCACATGTATGTGCATCGTACCGTAACGACTGTTTTGTAAATGATAATGCATGAGGGATTTCATAATTCGCGGCCTCTGGGTTGATAACGTCATAAATCCTTTTTTTCCGTTAAGGGCATAAGGAAATAAATTAGAATTCATAAAATCAAAAATATTTAACAAGTCAAATTTGTTTACGTTTTATATCTTGTTCTTATTTTTACAGCTGCAGACACGATGGCAGCCGCCATGCGCAGAGATGACGTTAGCGACGATGACGACAACTTTTCCGACGACGAGAGCACTCCTCTCACCCACGACATCTATGGAGGGAGGTAAGTAATGAGCTTTTTAACGCGATGATGTTAATGTTCAAATACACTATTATTTACATTAGGATTAACTCCAAGCAATTTAAACAGTATGCACCTTAGTGCAGCTGAAAATCTCGCCAGTGCTGTCAATTTAAGCATCTCTCGACCATGTGAATTACAAGTGCCGGTCTTATGCAATTTAGTACAAAAAATGACTCGTTAATTATATATAATGTTTTAACAGATGTGGTAAGAAATTCACCGAGGCTGGCAAAGATCTTCTCTTGATTAATTTACGGACCAGTTACTTTAAGTTTCATTTAATTAAATTTTCACTCCTTTTGAATTTAAAATTATTTCTTAAGTCACGACAGGTAAAATTTGTTGAATAATGAGTAAATGTTCGTCATATCATTTTCTTTTATTTACTCGTATTTATAATATAATTTTCAGGAACAGTTCCCCATCTCTATAGGGTGTTGAGTAATCCTAATCAACAAATTTGAATGTCCAGTTTTCTACAGTTTCAGATGTAGATGTTTTCTTTTTCATATTTTGACATGATAGTTTTAAACAGATAAGCCGTAAAATTTCGTCGATGGATTGCAACGATCGCGCAAGAAATTTTTAATATGGTCACCGTTCGTATACAGTATCAACATGTTTTCCGTTTCTATATGTTTGACCTTTGAGCCAAGACTTGGCCGTGATCCAAAGAGCGATGGTGGATTTTCTTCTCTCCTTCATGGGCACGAATGAATTTTGAGAAATCTGAGTGTGTTACAGGACTCTTGAAATATACTAAATTGTTTTCTGGCTGCAGCCAGAATAGTTTCAAGTTACATTTGGAATCGCAGAGTTATATTTTCCTCTGCTTGCTATGATAAAAGATTGCCTCTATAAATAAAGACTAGTTAGATGTCCTTGGAATACGTGAACAAGATTGTCTTTTTTAAGGATTTTGAGAATATATACCTGTCTGACTTGCTACACGAGCAGCATCACGACAACGCTGGGTTTTAGCATCAACGCACGAATTCAAAAGACATTGCATCGCTACTTTCTTTAGGTGTTTTTCCATTCATGATCAATGCAGAAATTTAACTTCGTTCCTTAAATTTCAAAAATATCGCCCAGAAAGAAAATTCAAAAATATGTTATTCCTCTAATTCGTTTTCCTGAAACTTCCTCTAAGGTCTTAGTGTACTCATTTTCCATAATTTCTCATAAATTCGTCAACAACTTAGAGCCGATTTTAACATCTTTAGAAGGGCCAGAAAACAACTTAGATAATTAAATTCCTATGCTCGAAGACTCAGTAAAAGTAAAATACGTAATCAGAATGGCCACAGACAATATCGTAATTTGGGGTTGATATTCTATCATCATACCTTATATGTGATAAAAATATTCAATATATTTCATCCGATATTCCCTCTTTATCCAGAATGCCTTTCAATACTCGGCTTCCACGGGCCTCTTACAATAGGATGCATCACTGACGCTTATCATGGCATCTACCTCCTATCTTACTGTTACCTTTCTTATTACGTATGCTGATCGTCTATACTGAGCGCATATTTATTTTTCGCGTTTCTCTTTCACGATGCGTAATAGTTTCTCCGCCGATTAATCCATTTATGTACTGGAATCCTGAAAATGCAAATTCAGGTTTCCAGTACCCCATGGATTAATCGGCTGAGCCTCCTCGGAATTCTCAAATTTTACTCCATACAAAGTTTTTTTTCCTTTAAGGATACGTGATTCTTGAATCTACATTTGTATGATTAAATTTTTTTAAACCCGTGTTATTTATTTGAGCTTAATTCTACTATTCAGCTTCTATTGATGCCTTTTTTTTACTGCTAATGAAATATTTTCCGCCAAGGCACATTTATGAGCCAACTTCTCCGACATAACATAAGTTATATAGTTCGCTTGAATCGCAATTAGGATAGAATACCTGTAATTAATAGTTACCGTTTTCCGACATATTGATATTATTTTGTAAATTTCATAGCAATAACATTGTTTGAAATTTGGAGAACGCTCATGAAGTTCAAATCCAAAGTATAATTACAAATACGAATAAATCTCTTAAATCTGAATGGAACTTACATTTGTTCATGCATAATGAAAATATCATATGTATCATAGGATATTCGCTGTAAAAAAACTCGTCTATTACTAACTACTGACAGCTTAAGAATGTTCACGTTATCATTTAACTCACGCTCTCTGTAAACACTAATCGCCATCTAAGAGCTAATAAAATGTAGCTTAATATTGCATTTAAGCTAAATATTTCGAATTACAGCCACAAAACAACTGTGAATGTGAAGATACGGCACATTGAATTAACAACAAATTCACCAGTCACGGAAAGATATCATAGCCAATGAGGAAAAGCCATCGTATTATGTATATACTTTCATTTTCAAATCTTCATTACCAAACATATAACACATTTTTAATAGTTTCCCTCGTGATCTAGGAAGGTAAAAGAAGAGAAAGCAATTTCGAGAATACGAAAAAGGCAGTTGTGAAACCACTCATCGCCTTTAGACTCGTCACCTGGTTAGAGAGGGGATATCTTGTTTTCTTATTTTTATTCATTGGTTGCAAAAGAGTTTTGGTCTGGAGATGAAGCTGCTCTGAGGTTTCTTCATGAACTTGAACGAGTTAAATATGATAGCTTTCTAATTCCCCTTGTTTTTCTCGTGAAGAAATTGTTCTAATGAGCCATATGTATTTAGTATCGTCTGCAACCTTTCAAGTCATTTTTAAATATCTCGAAGCAGGGTACCATCAGCAATTAAGAGATGTCTTCGGTTAAACCATCATAAAAATCCTTTTAAAATGTCAGTAGAATGAATCGCCGTCTCATCTTTAGAGTCTTTGATAGAATTGTAGAAGAGATAATGGGATATCCATGTATTTATAATGACGAAATTATTATTAAGGTGACACGTTAGTCGTCTATGGGGGGTTTCTTTATCGTTTCATAAAAAATTATAAGTATGGGAATACGTTTCCGCCTTTATTGGTTTAAAATTATGACTATTGATAAATACAAAAGCGAAATATGTTTATTCGAAGTGTGATCTATTGGCAGCCTCAACCTTCTTCCGCCTTTCAGGCAATAAACAAATTCCCCTAATGAAAAATCTGGTTGTTTAAAAGCGACTAATACGTGAGATCGTTTTGAATACTTTCATAAGAAGTTAACTACTCTCCGGAAAGGACCGACTGCATAGACCGCAACAAATGTAAATCTGAAGAAGCAATGTCTGGTGAATGCAGCGGGTGGGATATCATTTCCTTGTTCAGTCATTCGAAGTATTTCTGGACAGGTTTTACAAAGTCTTGGCTTGTGTTCTGAAGTAGCAGGACAAGTTTATCATCCCATTCTGGTCGTTTTGAAGCTGTGTTAAAACGAAAGATTTGTAGTCAATAAAGGTCACCGGATATTCAGACGGTTTCAGTTGGTCATAATATACGCCGCCATTTCGATCCCACCTAATACATAAGATAATCTTTAAAGCATTAATTGTTCGTTATGGAGTGGATTAACCTGATTCAATCGCCCATGCTATTTAAACTTTCTTATAACAGACCAATTTTTCATCGTCAGTATCAATGCAATGCAATGAAGCTTTTCTCTTTTGTCGTTCGTGCAATCTCCCACAGGTGATCAAGTGTCTTTCGATGTTTCTCTCTTCAATCTGCATGGAACTCAACTTCCTTCCTTTGGACCATCCCTACTTTTTCAACAGTGGATCGATCAATATTTAATCCAATTGTCAACTTTTCAAGCATTCGAGATGGATATTTAATACTCACTATACTAATATCTAATACTATTTAATAGTAATATAATACTGAATAAAGCTAGCAAATATGAATCCTTAAACATTTTTCGGTTCTTCGTCACATCAAAAATCACCATTTTCCCTTGAGGAATTAAATGAATTGCTCAGATTACATTTTTATTGAATAATATTTTTCTGAGGTTGTAACCTAAGTTTTTTGTTTTCCACAGCTTAATCATAGGAGTGAAGAAAATGTAATAAAATGTTTTATCTATCCTCAGCCAAAGAACGGTGGTACCGGAAACGAAGGGATGGGACTCCTTCAGGGTACTTCCTCCGGAGAACGACAGCAGTTCGATGGCAGACCAGAGGTGCTTGGAGTTCACTCTCCGGGTGCTGAAGGTGCTTGCCTATCTGCTTACGTTCGGAATCGTCCTCATTTGCGGTGTGGTGGCCAAAGGCTCGCTACTTTTCATGACCTCGCAGATTCGACCCGGAAGGGTGTCAGAGTATTGTAACAAGGACTTGGGTAAGGACTGTTTGTCTCTGTCTGAGTGATTCCCGTAATTCTTTTGTAATCCTAAACACTTTCTCTTCTTTTGTTGGTACAACCCTAAGACGCGGAAGTTTTAATTTGTCTGGTTTTCGTTTAAGATAATGCTTAAACCTATATCATTGTTGTAATTTAATTTAAAATGAAAATTTGTAATATATTATAATTTTATCTCTCGCGGATTCGATTATATAAACGAAGCAAGTGCAAGGGATGAAGAAAATTTGTTTTGTACGCTGTGTACGATGGTGATTTTTATCCCTCTATAAGAGAGTTCCTAGCCGATTAAAAAAATATTTATACCCTTAATAAGACTTTAAGGGAATTATGTTCAATAATGTTGAAAGGTATCGTACTCCCTCTCAATTTTTTCTCTTTGTTTACCTAAACATTGTGTGAGCATCTGTAATGATTATAATTCAACTTATGGCTATAGGTGACGTCACCACTTATTTCGAACGAAATAACGTTTATTCTCTGAAATACAACAATTCATGTCATTCTGAAAGAATCTCAAAAACAGTAAGGAAAAACGTAATAGTAATATGTAGTATTTATTTTTTTAAGGTCGAGATTGAGACTTATTAGTTTCTTCTTTCATCTAACCTGCCATTAAAAACATACAGATAGCTTTATGGAGTTAAACAATATTTAATATATGAATGCAGAAATATAACTCTCTGTATATTGCATTACTTTCCTACAAAGAAAAAGTTAGTAATCCAAAGATTGTGGTTTTCTTTGGTTAGGTTGAAGTTCCCGCGTCAGAAATAAAGACATCTCTTGATTTCTCCGCAACATCATTTAAAGCGCTGCATTACAGTACGAAGAATCCCCATAACGCATAGAAATGTACGAAATACGATGATTCGCCAAAAACGATCAAGTTGTTACCAAACCTGCATGAATCTAGACGTCAAGCTTTCACATCAGATACAGAAGGCTATAACCCACATGTTAAATGGCGTGAATGTTATGAAAAAAGTCGATTGTTTCTATGAGAAGCTTTAAAATAAGCAATAAAAATTTATTTATGAAGTAAATGAAAGCTATTGACAGAAATACAAGAAATAGGAAGCGTAGATGAAAATTTTCACGGTGTTAACTGTATGAACCTTGCCATCAAGCTTTCGTACCTTAAATCTTAAGGACCCGACTCCCTTGTTAAATACTGAAAATGGTTTGAAATAAAACTCAATTATGTTCATCTGTCGGATTCGAAGAATTTATCATTTCTTTCGCAGTAATGCCCTAAATTGTCCGGAATACCGTATGCATCTAATAATAAACACAAAAGAATTTCGATAGACTCGTATCACCAACCTTTTGCACGGCTTTCTTTCGCGAAATCTTTAAACACCGCTCTTTTTTAAAATGAAATAGAAAGTTGTTCAAGGCCATCTATTGCCCTTTGAGGTTGAGATCACCGCAAAATTTGAAAGGAAGATAATTCGTATTTCATTCGTTCAAGAGGGTACGATGATGAGATCTCATTTGTCCCTTTAACTGAGGTAACAATACAAAAAATATCTATAATAACGTTCATTAATATTTATACCTACTAATTTAAATTGATATATCGTACCTTTGGCTGGCTTTTCCCTGCGTTGTAAGTAATTTATTGCAAGTTTTTTTGCTTGCGTACTGCAACTCTGTTTTATTTGTACCCACTCGTAATAAAAATGGCCTTTAGACTCGTCACCTGGTTAGAGAGGGGATATCTTGTTTTCTTATTTTTATTCATTGGTTGCAAAAGAGTTTTGGTCTGGAGATGAAGCTGCTCTGAGGTTTCTTCATGAACTTGAACGAGTTAAATATGATAGCTTTCTAATTCCCCTTGTTTTTCTCGTGAAGAAATTGTTCTAATGAGCCATATGTATTTAGTATCGTCTGCAACCTTTCAAGTCATTTTTAAATATCTCGAAGCAGGGTACCATCAGCAATTAAGAGATGTCTTCGGTTAAACCATCATAAAAATCCTTTTAAAATGTCAGTAGAATGAATCGCCGTCTCATCTTTAGAGTCTTTGATAGAATTGTAGAAGAGATAATGGGATATCCATGTATTTATAATGACGAAATTATTATTAAGGTGACACGTTAGTCGTCTATGGGGGGTTTCTTTATCGTTTCATAAAAATTTATANTAGATTTAGATTCAATATTGACAAATTTTGTTAGAATATTTTAAGAGAGTCATATCAAAACTCATTTCATTTCTCAGAACATTTACAAAAAGACTTGACATCCTTTTAGAAGAATCGCAAAATATTTTGAGGGAAAGATTTTCACTTCCATTGACTTACGACTGAAAAATATTTTCAATCCTTGCTGTTTTGCCTTTGATAGAGGAAATGGTATATGCATCGTTGAGTCATGAGGAATCGACATCTTCAATAAAGAAATGAGTATTAAGTAATAATCATATCTAGATCTTTATTCTGTGAGTGCTTTAAATTTATTTAGTCCCTCTTTCACTCTAATCTTAAGGTCAATTTATACCTCGTGAACTACTGAAGTTTATTACCATTAAAGTTCATAGGAATTTAAGTTAGGCAATATCATGAGAATGGTATTCCCGCTGGTTTCGTTCCGAGTCAGCGTATTTGAGAACCTAGTGGTGAAACGTCGAACTAATATGATAACAGGTGCTTCCTGTCGTTTGCCGGGAATATGGTTTTGGAGGGAAAGGAAACCTAGCATGTACTGATTTACAGATTTTGAAGACTTAATTAAGGTTCAAAAGAGGTAATCCAAGAGAATATATCTTTTTCCATGAGTAAATCTCTCTTATGAGAGTAAATTTCAGTTTTTATGTAAATAATTTTGATTATTATTGCAGTAATGACATTTCCCATACTATATATGTAGATCAAGAGAACGGAGGGCTAAAGTTGATTATGGCCTATAAAACATTAAGTTAGGTTTATCAAAACATTGCTAATAAAATGCTGAGAAGCTTTCCCTTATTACCTATTAAGTTCAAATTAATGCCAGTTTTTACTTTTAGGGGGGAGAAATAGCTAAGAAGAGCTGAAACTGCTATCAGACCATATTTTAAGGTTCTCCCGTCGAATTCAGTTACATTAGCGGTGGTAAAATACGAATACTCACCACTTGCGTGAAGCCATAACTCCCATAATGATTTAAATTGGGGTATGTTGACCTATTACTGCGTTAAAAGTCCGGAAAATGGATGCTACTAAAAAAATACAGGAATAGTCAATTCAAAAATTCCCTTTTCACCGCGAACAATACGGGCCAGTAAACAATTGGGGAAATAGACTTTCACATAAATACTCTGCCCTATGCCGTAAGACGGCTCGAAAGGTACAAACTTAGATGTAAATATTTTAAAATTCAAAGCTAAGCATTTATCTATCGTTACAATTTTACCCTGGATTAGGAAAGTTATAGCTAAATGGGCCTTAATTTCATTTGTCATTTTTATGCTGTTTTTTACATGCATAAATATGGTGAAAAACTACGCTGCGGTAGCGGGAAGAAAAATCCGCTAAATGACAGAAATGCCGTGCATCTTGTCGTAAGAAACAATTGGTTACTCCGTCACTATAACATAAGAAAATATTTCAACTTTCTCCCGTGTTTTTTATACAGTTAGTATAGATAAAATTTACAAGTTTTATTTCCGGAAACGTTTTCCATTTAACTCTTGAATTTTTCATTCTATGAGTTGTTGAAATGATATTTAAAATGCTCATCTTGTATCATTTTCTTTCCTACTCTTTAGGGAGGGAGAAGCGGTTTCTTTCAGTGGTGCCCGAAGCTGAGCGCGTCGTTTGGGCATGGTGCATCATCGCCGCCTTCGCCGTGCCAGAGTTGGGTGCATTTCTGCGCTCAATCCGTATCTGCTTCTTCAAGTCTTGGAGAAAGCCCCCGCTCTTGGATTTCCTCCTCGTGTTTGTGTTCGAGACCTGTTACGCCGCCGGTGTGTCGCTCCTTATCCTCTGTGTCCTCCCAGATCTCGACGTCGTCCGCGCAGCCATGATCACCAACTGTGTGTGCATCATACCAGGAATATTGGGTAAGAAATCATTATCGTATGTTTTACAACATTTGAAAGAAAGAGAATAGGGTAAAGGGTTTATATAGTTCTTGGAAATGTTCCGATATAAGAAGATTTTACTGCTTCGAGCAATGAAAATTTCCATGAAACTTCGAAACCCGCTTGGTGGGCTCACACTGGGCTTCCTGATTCTTATAACCCAATTTTCTCCTTCCACTCCCCTCTGATGTTATAGTGATGCTATGAGCGGTTATTTTCAAATAAATTACTACTTTTATGGACTAATTAGAGATTCATATTTATAAATACAAGGGAAACGGTAGAAGTAGAACGGTAAGACTAAGTAAGTCAAAAATTTACGAACGTGAATCTCTGTATTTGGAGTATGTCTGTAAATGTAAAATATATTTGTAAGTTCTAAATATAGGTCTCAGTGCTGAAGCTGGTCCCTGTAATAAAATAACATATTTCAGACTTGATAATAAGTAACAATGAATACTTTTGGTCCTATGGCATATTTGTAGTAAGTGCAATACCAGATTTATTAAAATATGATCTCACTGTCATATTTTTTTGTTTCCTTTAGGAATGCTCTCGAGGAATGAGAAGCAGGACTCTCCAAACAGGTGGCCAAAGGTCATTGTAGACAGCATTGCTATTGTTGCGCAGGCGACTGGTCTTGTGGTGTGGCCCTTGCTAGAAGGATCAAACAATCCACGACTATGGGTCGTTCCAATTGCCCTCATTCTAACTTCAGCTGCTTGGTGGGAAAATTACGTGACAAAGCAATCTCCATTCTGTAAGTCAACAATTTCTGGATAGTGCTGCATTCCAAAAAATGGTCAACCGACCTCTAATGTTTGCGAATTCTTAATTATATATTAAACCGTGCAAATAATAACTTATCTTTTTAATACACAGCTGTGATACGCTCCATGAGTCGTGTTAAGGAAAGGCTGAAGAGGACTCGTTACTTCACCTATATCTTCATTTCCATTTGGAAGATCTTAGTGTTCTTCGCTGTCTCTCTTCTATCACTTCATCTACACGGCCAAAACATCCACAACTTTTTTATTAAATTCTCCGAAGGATTTTCATCTCACAAAGTTACTGTCACTGAGGTTCGTCATCTTTCCGTCTGTTTGTCCAAATTATGCAAATTATTATTATTCTCGACAAAATTTCGTCTGGAATTATTTGAAAAATTCACTGTTCAGGTCAAGACAATATACAACTCAGCAACAGGGATAGTGCCCGATCTTGCCGATGCAGTGCCTACAGGAGAAACGATAGACATGACCGTTTCTTTCAACACGCCCGTCTATGTTTTGATAATTCAAATTATATCGGCATACCTCTGTTACATTTTTGGTAAGTAAGCTATGACAATACTCGTATCTTCTTGCATTACCCTACCCATTTCATAAATAATCATCATTTGTCAACAATTCATTTTCAGTTGCCTCTATAATTTATTTTCTTTCTGTTAAAGAAGACCCTGTTAAGAGATGATTTACTTTTAATTACAGGAAAATTTGCCTGCAAAATTCTTATCCAGGGATTTAGTTTTGCCTTTCCGGTGAACCTAACTGTGCCAGTCACGATATCTCTTCTGATTGCTGCCTGCGGTTTACGAAACGGAGATCCCTGCTTCTTTCATGGAACCATTCCTGATTACCTCTTCTTTGAGTCTCCTCCAGTATTTTTCCTGAATGATTTTATTTCGAGACAGGTAGGTAATTGACCATTCCAGTGAATGGTGAATGTTTATTCCAGATGAATTGGTTTCAAGCGGTTAAATCTCCCTCGATTTAGCAGTTTCTTTAATTTAGTTCCATTGTTGTCATTAATGTTCCACAATGATGACATAATACTTCATTTTCTTTAGCACGCGTGGGTTTGGTTACTGTGGCTACTATCGCAAACATGGATCACCCTGCATGTCTGGACACCAAAGTGCGAGCGTCTCGCAACAACAGAAAAACTTTTCGTCACCCCCATGTATTCCTCAGCTCTCATAGATCAGTCTCTGGCACTGAACCGAAGAAGGGATGATCAGCCGGATGTTAAAACTGAGGTTAGTTGAATCATGAGCTTATTAATTGAGTTATTAGAGAAATAAGTCCTTCTATTTCATTTTGGAATCAGAAAAATCTTCATTGGCATTATTTTTGATAAATTATCTTAATTAAGTAAATTCTACCTAATGATCACATGTCATCATGCATATATCATAAATTTTCTGATTATAAATTCTCTAATTTTATTAATCAAATTCTCTAAATTTAATAAGGTTAATTAATGTTTAAAATCAACGAATTCTCTTCTCGATATCATATATTTTCTAATATAACTAGCTAGACAACAACAGCCGCTGTTTAGAACTTTTCCATTTAAAATGAAATAACGATTTCATGGCCTCACCCAAAACTTAAAGATTTATATGTAGGATATTTTAGTATATATTTTTTACACATTCAGATCTTACATTTCACCCAATGTAATATATGAAAGAACTGAATTTCGCAAAAAATTAACTAGGTGGATTCCATGAATTTCAAACGAACATTAAGAAGCAAATCGAACGTTACCGGAGGGATCGATCTGAGTGCATAATATTTTCTTCGTGATTAAACATGGTTTTAGGATAACGAGTTTCAGATAGAGCAGAAATTAAGTTAATTATGGATGACAAAGCGAAACCCTACTCTTTTCTTTCTTTTTAGGACCTCGCAGAACTGGAGAAGGAGGGCTTAGATGAATATTATGAGAGTATTTCTGTAGCGACAGACGCGAGTGGATCCACTGCAGCCGCCGGAGGAACACGTAGCAACGTCAAATCTTCTGATCACATTACTCGCATCTTCGCCTGCGCAACTATGTGGCACGAGACCAAGGAGGAGATGATGGAGATGCTGAAATCCATCCTAAGGCTCGACGAAGACCAGTCGGCTAGACGTGTCGCACAGAAATATCTCAGAGTCGTTGATCCCGATTACTACGAATTCGAAAGTAAGGGAGAATTTCTCTCAGTTAACCACCAAAGGATCGGAATTTCCTGACTTTGCCATTTTAATTAACTGAAAAACATTCCGCCCTTCGGTTGCCTATAATATGCCTTTGACGATATATTCTTGGTCAATTTAATGCCTTATCGTATGTCTTTTTTATTTATCTTTTAACATCCCTAATTGTTATTTATTTAATACAGTCTTGTAATACCCATCATGATTTTTACGAAATCATTTTTCTTTACGCTCTTAATTCTTACCCTTCTTTTTTGTTATTTATAATATTTCTATTTGTTTTAAATCAACTCTGGGCAAAATTTGAAAATATTCAATTATCTATGTGCTAAACTTGAAAGTATTTCAACGAAGGCAAATATACATGGTAACTAAAAAGTTAGAATGTTCAAAAATCTCTTTTCTGCGGTGTGATTTCTTCTATAATCCGCAGTATATTCGTAAATTAAATTGTCCGATAAAATATCAAAATTCAAATTTAAACCGTGAAATAAATATTTTTCTTCCCTTAATTCAATGTTTAATCATTTCCCTCTTCAGCTCACATTTTCTTTGATGATGCTTTCGAGCTCAGCGATGAAGATGAAGAAGAAAACGTGGTGAATCGGTTCGTGAAGTTGCTTGTATCAACCATCGATGAGGCCGCCATGCACGTGCATGAGACCCACATAAGGATTCGCGCTCCACGAAAGTATCCCACTCCTTATGGAGGGCGACTTGTCTGGACACTTCCCGGGAAAACCAAGATGATTGCGCACTTGAAAGATAAATCCAAGATCAGGCACAGGAAGCGTTGGAGCCAGGTATAAAAGCTTGCTAATTTACGGTGGAATCTCCTAAACATATGAGTAAGGGAATACAAAATTCCCTCTCCAATATCTGTCATAAGTTCACAAACATGTTCTAAGACGATAAAAGTATGTTACAATGATTTATCCCAAGGATATTTATTCCCAAGGAGAAACGGTCCGTTTCTCCTTAGGAATTTTCCTAGATGCACGACTTATCGTGCCAAGTACCTAAAATCCTTTCCTTATATGTTACAATGATTTATCTGCAAATAAAATAAGTACTATTCAAATATTGAAAAATTAAAGACAGATAATAGAAAATGAAAATATTTAGAAGTGTATCTTAAATTATTATTATTATTCTGTATCTTTTGAAAAGCTTGGAGTTTCTGAATTTGAATCGTCCAAATGACTTTGTTTTTCCCTGAATAGTACTTCTGTAATCACCATAATTATTAATATCAAAAAACAAAAACCCCTTCATCAAATCACCAGTGTTGCTGCCATCTATCTTAGTATCCATTCATAATAATAAAATATTAAGACATTAAATTCATTGTAATTCATATTTTTTCATTGTCATGATATTCATTATAAGGGCTAAATCTTAAAATACTACCCATCTTTCTTTACATAAAGGTCATGTATATGTACTACCTTCTTGGGCATCGTTTGATGGAGCTTCCAATTTCTGTGGATCGAAAGGAAGTTATGGCTGAGAACACTTTCCTGCTTACCCTTGATGGGGACATTGATTTCCAACCACAGGCTGTGCAACTATTGGTTGATCTCATGAAAAAGAACAGGAACCTTGGAGCTGCATGTGGTCGTATTCACCCAGTTGGATCAGGTTTGAAAACAATTCTTATGTACCATTCTTTTTTCTGATAAATTTTACCCATAAGTTAAACTTAAGAAGCTAAACTTATGGGTATATGAGTAAATTATTCTGAAGGAATGAAGAACAGGACTTTTTCAAAAAGTTCTGGATTTGGAATTTGCTATGTTTTAGAATTTGATATGTAGTTGATTATAACTGAACATTATTAGAGTAATAGGATACAGCAAATCAAGCATCATTTATTTATTTTACAATTTCATGATTAAAAATACAGCAAATGTCTCACTGAAATGAGTTCCCATTCAATTGATTCCAGGACCAATGGTGTGGTACCAGATGTTTGAATATGCTATTGGACATTGGCTTCAAAAGGCAACAGAACATATGATTGGTTGTGTACTTTGTAGTCCTGGGTGTTTCTCTCTCTTCCGAGGGAAAGCTCTTATGGATGACAATGTAATGAGAAAGTACACCACTAAGTCTGATGAAGCTAGGCACTATGTACAATATGATCAAGGTAGGAGATGTAATGAAATTATCTTCAATTATTTACAGTTATTGTTCAATCAATATATATCCATTCTTGAATTTTCATCAACTGAAAAAGATATTTTAATTTTGGCTTAATAATTTAACCCTCAATCTTTAATAATGATGA
Organism: Ladona fulva; assembly: GCA_000376725.2. Taxonomy (NCBI): domain Eukaryota; kingdom Metazoa; phylum Arthropoda; class Insecta; order Odonata; family Libellulidae; genus Ladona; species Ladona fulva. The sequence goes on along the minus strand of KZ309222.1, from coordinate 54,909 downwards.
ATAACTCTTCTTATAGTTGTTATTCAAACATTATTTTTCAAACCACATACACATTTTCAAGTCACGTGATATTTAACAATTCAATTTTTATATGTGAACAGGGGAAGATCGATGGCTTTGTACTTTGCTTCTCCAAAGAGGTTACCGTGTAGAATACTCTGCAGCTAGTGATGCATACACTCACTGCCCTGAAGGATTCAATGAGTTCTATAACCAACGACGTAGATGGGTGCCCTCCACTATGGCTAACATTATGGACTTGCTTATGGATTACAAGAAGACTATAAAAATTAATGACAACATTTCACTGCCATATATTTCATATCAGGTCTGAATTCTATGATTATTATTCTTGGATTTAAAATGTCTCCCCATATAAATAGATAAGAGAATATTTGAAGTTATTAATATCAAAGTTAATTATTTTCAACCTTACTGACTTACGAATATATCTCTCCAATGACTTCCAAAATCTCTTTTGGAAATGAACATTATCCATTTTTTATGGAATTAAAAAATAACCAAATCAAAATTAAGACAATAGCATATTTGAAATTTTTATGTAATTGACAATTTTAACATATGAAGTGAAATAGTAAATCTTTATACGTTTCTTTAATTTTAGATGATGTTGATGGGTGGTACAATCCTTGGACCAGGAACTATATTTCTTATGTTGGTTGGTGCATTTGTGGCTGCCTTTAAGATAGACAATTGGACAAGTTTCTACTACAATATAATTCCAATTTTACTATTCATGGCTGTCTGTTTCCTGTGCAAATCAAATATACAGGTTTGTGTCATTACCAGTTCAGTCTTAAGATAAAGCTTCTCAAGTTTGACAATTTCTAAATTGATGGATCATTGCTTAATTTATCAGTGATATTAGGTAAATAAAGACATACATTTAACATAATTTATAGGAGCATGCTGATTCCTAATATTCTCTTCTCTCTTTTCTTTTCATGTTTTATTGGGATGCCAACATACAACTCTTCATTACAATCATTCCCCTGGCTTTTCATAAATAATAAACTTTCAGTTATTGATTGCTCAAATATTATCGACGGTATATGCATTAATCATGATGGCTGTAATAGTAGGTACTGCTCTCCAATTAGGTGAGGACGGTATAGGATCACCATCAGCCATTTTTCTTATAGCATTATCAGGTTCATTTTTCATAGCAGCGTGTCTCCATCCACAAGAGTTTTGGTGTATTGTCCCTGGTATCATATACCTTTTGTCAATCCCATCTATGTACCTCCTCCTCATCCTTTACTCAATCATAAACTTGAATGTGGTTTCCTGGGGAACAAGAGAAGTTCAAACAAAAAAGACAAAGAAGGTGAGTTAATTAATATCTTCAAAATCCTTCATGCATGAAAGATAAAATATCTGTAATGTTTTTCATTAAAATGGATATCACTAAAATATCTATCAATATCAATTTATTTTAAGCCAACATAGAGAAAATAAAATGATCAAAGAACACAATCATTTTCTCGTAGAACTATTTAAAATTTATTAACATCATGGCAATGAAAAGAATCTATTCTTAGCTTTAATATTTTCTGAATTGTTACCTTTTGCTGAATACAAAAAATGTGAGGATAACTGTATATAATAAGATAATGCATCTAAAATCTGCTCAAAGTAATATGACATTAAATTTTAGGAAATGGAACAAGATAAAAAAGATGCAGAGGAAGCCAAAAAGAAGGCCAAACAGAATTCGCTCCTTGGGTTCCTTAATAATGTGGGTGGTGGAGGAGAAGGTAATGAAGAAGGTTCTGTTGAAATATCATTAGCAGGCCTATTCAAATTAATGTTGTGCACACATAATAATGGAGAGAAGGCTGAAGAAAAACAGCAGTTACTAAGAATTGCTGATTCTTTGGAAACTCTTGGAAAACGTTTGGAGAATATAGAAAGGTCAGCATCAACTATCAAATATTATTAAAATGGTATTCAAAGATACTTTCCTGTTACACATTCTTCCTATTTTCCTTTTCTCTTATTAAAATAGAGTTGTTGATCCACATGGTCACATATCTGGGAGGAGACGATCAAACAGTCGAAGTGGAAATTCAGATCATCATCTAGGGGCATTGACTGAGGAAGCTTCTCATGATGACGGCAGCAATGATAATGATAGCAGTGATTCAACAAGCCAAATCTCAGGTAAATATAAGCAAGCCCTTCATAGAATTAAACATATTCTATTTCAACTAAGAATATTTGCTATTAATGTTGCTACACAAATTAAAAATATTTGGTGTGTCACACATTCAAATTTTCAAATTTTTTGACTCCACTTTTTAGAGCCGAAGCATGAAAGAGATGACTTGGTGAACCCATTCTGGATTGAGGACCCAGAGCTCAAGAAAGGAGCCATTGATTATCTTTCAAGTGCAGAAACAACATTCTGGAAAGACTTACTTGAAAAGTATCTGTACCCAATTGATGCTAACAAAGAAGAACAGGTATATTCAATACTATATTATTTAATCATTATAGTTAATTCTTCAGTGCTGTTATTTTAATTATAAGATACAAAAAGATACATACTTCAATTCCTGTCATTCATTTTTTGTTCATTGAGCTTGTCTTTGGATATTAAGTTGATAAATCTTTCTACAGTTCAAATATAGAAATTATATACTTATGTATAAGTTTACCTTTAAATTCAAAATTTAAGCATGGGATCAACCTATAGATGAAAGAGAAACTTATGGTTAGTTTAAAAAAAATGTTATTTAATGTGGGAATGAAACTTCAATAAAATACTATATATAGAACAGGAACATATTTTGAAATAATTGAAATGAATAACAATAATATATAACTTGATACAACCATAAATTGTAACAAATATAAAATCGCAATGTATAGCAATCCATTGTCTTAAGTAAAATTTCTAGGATAAACCTATACACTAGTATACAAAGTAAACACTATTACCTCAAAGTATTAATAATAAAAAAATCATGAAAAGAAAAATCTTTCTGAATTACTCATTTAATTTGAAAGTTCATCTCTAATATTTATTATTTTCCATGAAGATTTGATTCAGAAATTCAGTCATAAAAGGAGCACAATTCTTATTTTTAAAGCATAAAATTTCTAAAATATTTCTCGTTCCATAATTTGTCCATTCAAGTTGCTTTGTAGATTGCTTTTGGAGACTTTCAAAACTTTACTTAGAGTATTGTTATTATTTCATTCACATTCATCCCATTATTTGTCATTCTGATAATAACTAGGAATATGTGTCATGCCATTTCATTCATACTTATTAAAATAGAATATATGCACCATATAACATAATAGTACACCCATAATCACTACAATCAGCTGATGAGTATTGAAATCAACTCTTTAATAACAATAAGACAATGTTTAATCCTAACACTCATAAGGGTTATATATCAGCGAATATTTGTCATATTATAGTTTCCCATACTAAATTGATAAAAAATTACAAAAAGCAGAAAAACAAAGAGAGACAAATGAAAAAACTTATGTTTGAAAGGTTTTTTCAAATACATGTGAAAAATGTTCAGCATTCATTTAATTGGATATTCATTTCTTATTAGCTATGATATATGGTGCATATGGAAAATTGCATGTAATAGCACTACTAATAATTGCAGCCATTTTTGCTGTCGTTGATTTGAAACTGCTTATATGAAGTATGGTTAATTCTAAAGTTAATATTTTCATATATTTCAATTTTTCATTCTTCATCAAAATCAGTTTCCTCTTTCAAATTAATTAGAGGAATAATCTTTAAATTTTAAATAAATTAATTAATAATTTAGAATTAAAATTCAAAATTTGGCATGTTCTTTCCATTTTGCTTGATTCAGTTATCATGTTCAGTTACATGCTAGATTTTTTACATCAAGTTATTTGATCCAGGAGGGAAGATAAGCAAGAAGAGTGAATAAGCATACCATCAGATCTTGGAATACCATAGAGTTAGTGTCACATAATACCAAAATATATACAAAAAATTAACACGTCTACATTCATATTACATTATTTTTACTAAATGATTTTTACCCTAAATAAAATAATCAAAGACTACTTAATACTGAATGCAGTAATGATTTTAATGTAGATATGCCATATCATCAAAATTTCTTAGAGGTGATTCATCTATTGGATATCAAAATCAAAATATCTTATCCCTTTCAAGTATATTAATGACCCAGAAAACTACTTAACATCTCCTTTAAATTGTCAGAGTAGATAATCCTATCAAATTAAGAAACAAGTCATTCTAAGGACCTCCAAGTACCCTGGTATCCTCCTGTTGTTTCACCAACTCCATCATCCTCATCCTTAACCATTTCTCTTCTCTATCCTACAATCTACTTTTTAAACTGGTAAATGGTGACTTTCTCTCTTTCTTTTTAAATTATTAAAAGAAACCACATAATGAGTGATTGTAATCATATTTTAAATCAGCCAATGTAGAATCTAAAGATAAATAGAAAACAGCTTATATCATTAACCTTTTCTGCAGTACATCAAAATAAAAAGCAAAAGATTTCATTTAGCTAGGTGAAGGTTCACTAGATTTTCAAAATTGCATGCAAGTTTTATCTGGGGCTCATGCATATGGAAATCATTCATCAAAATTATTTAAACATTTCATTAATGTTTGGAATCTAAATTTCAGGAAAAAAATCGCATACATTTTTCAATTTAATTATTGAATGCTAAAACAATATCCTCAAATTTTTGTCTGAATAATATTAAATGCAGAAATAAATTAATATTGAGAAATTTTGATTTTAATTCACTATAATGATCTCAGTGTAGGGATTTTGAAAAGAAAATCAACTAATAAATGTAAGAAGAATAAAATATCAAATTTTGTTCTCAAAAAAGAAGATTGCAAGACTTTTAATTGAGATATGTTTCTAAGAAGACTTCTTCTGCATTAAATTTACATCAGATTGCAATACCATGACCTAGGAATATTCAATGTTGTTAATAATATATGAATGTTTGTTCCTCTTTTTTACCTTCCCTTACCCCAAACCTTGGCAATTATTTAACAAATTCTATTTAACTTTCTCTTTCATTGCTATTCTGTCTAACCTCTCTCTTACTATCATCCTATGATGTCTGCTCATCCACTGTCTGTGTTCCCACTTATTTCTTTTCCTTGTGTGTTTCTATGCTTCTCCACCCCACAAAATTCCCTGTCTTATAGGCCAGAATAGCTACACATTTGAAAGAGCTGCGGGATCAGTCAGTTTTTGCTTTCTTTATGATGAATGCCCTCTTTGTCCTGATTGTGTTCTTGCTGCAACTGAACAAGGATCTTCTGCATATCAAATGGCCCCTTGGAGTGAAGACTAACATTACCTATATTGAAGAATCCCAAGAGGTAAGGCAGCCAGCTTTTTCATATATTGAGCTGGCCTCATTAGGTGCCCACAACACGCAAGAAAAGCATCCATCTGCGTGATGACTCTAATACAATTTATCTCCTGCTCTGTTGTAGGATTTCCACAGGTTTCCAAAAGGTTGAGCCTTAGCTTCAAGGGAATAAGTATGGATTTTCATTTTCCATAAATGTTACAAACAAAATTTTTCATAATTACATTTTTGATACATTACACTCTCTCTGATTGTATTACTTTTATAATATTAGGAATGATATTTTTTCATTGAATCATGAAGATCCAAATGAATTACTTGATAAGGCTCAACCTTATTTCTAGCCAAACAGGAGCAGAAATCATCGCTGGAGATCCAAAACTATATGGTTGCTTCTCCCGATTTCCCTTTCCTTTTGGCCCTTCCTACTCCTCCTCTCTTTTCAGGCAAGGATAGCTACAGATCTTATAGAACTGAGGAACAAGTCAGTTTTTGCTTTCGTCATGTTCAATGCATTGTTTATCCTTATCGTGTTCTTGCTGCAACTTAACAAGGATGCCCTGCACGTTGACTGGCCGCTTGGGGTAAAGACGAATATCACCTATATAGAGGAAACGGCAGAGGTAAAGCCGAGATTGTATTTGAGGCAAAAAAAAGAAAGAATGAGCTAAGCTCATTAAAGAAGGAGGACTTGTTGGTGATTGTGAAGTAATGAAAATGGCCTGGGATGAAAGCACCACTGTGGTCTATCTCTATTTCTCTCTCTATCTCTTCTTTTTTGTATCACTGTTAATAAAAGCAACTTATTTCGGTTTCTGAGTTAATGTAAGATCCCTGTTGAGAGAACCTTGGAGCTGTTCTCATCTCACTTTTTCTGTTGAACTAATTATGTTAGTATCATGTTCTAATCTTCTTCTGGTGTGCCCTAATTTATATAGTGGAAAGGAAGAAGACGTTAAAAATTGTATTTGTGTATATATTTAAGTATATCATCATGTTTTAACCCAATTTTATTCACTATTTTAAAACAGTAGTGGGTGAAATAATACAATAAAAGATGATCCAATACAATAAAAAGATCCAAAATATCACTCCCTCATGGGAGTGATATTTTGGATATTTTTCATAATTTTAAATGATACTAGAATTGGATGAAAGAAAATATACATAATATATTCCATGAGTATGTCACAACTATTTATACCGGAGATTTGATTCAAATGTTCAAAATGTAACCTCTATCAATTATTCCTAATTTATAGCAATGCAGTGTTTTCTTGGAAGATTCTCTTTTTTTAAATATTACAAGCATAATTAGCTTTGTGAAGTTCTGTAATCAAATGTAAAAAGATTTCTGGATATACTTTTAGGTCTATTTTATAAACTCAAGTTTATTTTAACATATTTGATTGTATGCATGTTTAACAAACATCTGTATGTCATTTTATATTCCTGTAAGGGGTTATGGGGTTTTGTGATAGTTTTTGGAGTTACATTAATTTAAAACACACCATATTTCAGGTTGACAGTATTACTGATAAGTTCCACAGGACCCCACCAAATCCTCAAACTATGTACATACACCCACTATGTTTCATATTAATGAGTTCCCTGCAAGTTTAAGGGTGCACCTATTTTTGATGTGAGGTGAATGCTGTGTGTACTAACTGTTTATCTTTTCTTTGGATTTCACTAATTACAACCATTTTTATTATTTTCATGGTTAACTTGAACTATATATGTGATTAATATTTAGTTATATTATGATACTGAATTACTATATATAAAAATGTATCATTATAATAGAAAGGATTTTGAATTAAATTTTCAAAACTTTACTATTGCTTAATATTCAATTCATGTATAATTATAATTGAACAGTTAAAATAGAAAACAATTTTATCATAAAGTCAAGCATTTCCGTTTCATAATAACTCTTAGTAATCTTAATAGAAAGTTTTCAATTATGTAAATATAGAAAAGCATAAAAGTAATTGAAATTTTATGATATTTTGAATTCCTCCTGAATTACATGCCATAAAATGTGTCACATTTAAAAGATATTGGTTTTACTTTGAATAAACATTTGCCATGGATGCCTAAAATTTTGATTTAATGCTATATAATATTTTACAAAATAACCATTTTGGGGGCCACTATGCATGACATCCTTTCAATTTCAATTAATGTAATTTATTCTCTCTCAAATGTAATAGGTTCTCATCTCAAAGGAATATCTTCAGTTGGAACCTATAGGGCTGGTGTTTGTATTCTTCTTTGCCCTTATCCTGGTCATACAGTTCACTGCCATGTTATTTCATCGTTTTGGTACACTCTCCCACATACTCGCATCTACAGAACTCAACTTCTATTGCACTAAAAGGGTAAGTTTGGGAATACAAATTCTTTAGTCATGAAAGTATGTACATTCATCATCATTAATTAAACATTGCTATTAAAACTGAAATGATCAAATTAATCCTTCTTAACATTTTACACTATAATAACTAATGGGTGTATAAAGATGCTACTTTATTTTAATGTTGCTGAAATGAGGCTATTTTTTTAAGGTTGAAGATGTTTCTACAGATGCAATTATTTTGAAACATGGAATAGAAATAGCTAGAAACTTACAGAAGTTACGTGGCATAGATGGTGAGTATGATGTTGGAGGAGCAGGTGGTGGAAAAGGAGTAGGAGGGGCCGGAGCTTTGAGAGGATCTGGAGGCTCTGGGGACTCTTCTGGTGGTCCAGATCAAGTTGGACGAAGAAGGACTATCCACAATCTTGAGCGTCACCGCAAGAAACAGCAAACAGCCATTGGAACCTTGGATGTTGCTTTCAAGAAACGTTTCTTTGCAATGTCTGCAGAAAATGGTGGACCAGGTAAATAGTCATGGAAATGAAACATATAGTTCTGAGGATAGTAATTTAGGATCTTTTGCAACTTTCTAACATACATTACATCTAAAGAATAGGCTAGGTGCCCTATTTAGGTAACAAGTGAATCAAATAATATGAGATTTTAACTGGCCACCATATTCATTGTTTTTTTCCATCCAATTAAAAACTGCTCATTAATGGAGTAAATGTATGCACCACCCTTGTTTATGATTATTTATATGATTCTAATGCAATAAATAAATATTGTCTTTAAAAGTAAAATGAAATAATACAATAAAAGATGATCCAATACAATAAAAAGATCCAAAATATCACTCCCTCATGGGAGTGATATTTTGGATATTTTTCATAATTTTAAATGATACTAGAATTGGATGAAAGAAAATATACATAATATATTCCATGAGTATGTCACAACTATTTATACCGGAGATTTGATTCAAATGTTCAAAATGTAACCTCTATCAATTATTCCTAATTTATAGCAATGCAGTGTTTTCTTGGAAGATTCTCTTTTTTTAAATATTACAAGCATAATTAGCTTTGTGAAGTTCTGTAATCAAATGTAAAAAGATTTCTGGATATACTTTTAGGTCTATTTTATAAACTCAAGTTTATTTTAACATATTTGATTGTATGCATGTTTAACAAACATCTGTATGTCATTTTATATTCCTGTAAGGGGTTATGGGGTTTTGTGATAGTTTTTGGAGTTACATTAATTTAAAACACACCATATTTCAGGTTGACAGTATTACTGATAAGTTCCACAGGACCCCACCAAATCCTCAAACTATGTACATACACCCACTATGTTTCATATTAATGAGTTCCCTGCAAGTTTAAGGGTGCACCTATTTTTGATGTGAGGTGAATGCTGTGTGTACTAACTGTTTATCTTTTCTTTGGATTTCACTAATTACAACCATTTTTATTATTTTCATGGTTAACTTGAACTATATATGTGATTAATATTTAGTTATATTATGATACTGAATTACTATATATAT
>KZ309222.1:9593-42908 GCA_000376725.2 Ladona fulva | reverse complement strand
GTCAGCCAAAAGAGGTTCCATAGATTCCAACTATCTGGGCCTCTAGTTGAAAAGGTAACTTGATTGTTTGCAGACTAAAAACAATGCATCTATAAGCAATGCTTAAACTGGATGCCCTATTTAAAAATTAAGTACCGATGATGGAAAACTATGCCTAACTGTTATTCCTCCTCTGTAATATGGAAGCAATTGGAAGTTAAAAAGAGAGACTTTACAACAGATTCCCAATGTAGGTTATGCTACCCCCTAGAGGCGCTAATCAATTTAGGAGGGTGCTAGAGGAAGAAAAATGTTATCACATTGCCTTTCATCTTTCTTCCTCGATAGAGTTTTACTAGATTTATGGGATCAATACAACTTCAGAAATTGGTCATACATTAATTTGGTGGATATTTTTATCATCACAGTATTTAAATTCCTTTGAGGAACACTGCTTTACAAGATTTAAGAGAGATATTTCAAAATATTGAGCCAAAAGCAAAGGAACTAGGACTTGTTATAGGAAATAGGCTCTCAATGAGGCAAGAAACAATGAAAGCCCTAGAAGTAAGACGAAACTCAGTCCTAGCAGAGAGGCGTAAGTCTCAAATGAAGACACTGGGAGCAAATAATGATTTTGCAAATGCTGGTTAGTTTTTCTGCATCATATATCTCATGTTCTTCAAATACTGAAAACTATGTTTTTCTTTCAAAATGAGAAATTTTTACTTCACGTTTTTCTTCTTCCTCTAGAATCAGAGGAATTCATTAATATTNGTTTTTCTTTCAAAATGAGAAATTTTTACTTCACGTTTTTCTTCTTCCTCTACAATCAGAGGAATTCATTAATATTTTTTCATAAAAAAAATAAGGAAAACACCCTGTGCAATTCCACTAAAGCAACTTTTGTTGTGACCAAGTTTTTGCTACATTTGTAATATCTTCAGGCCTGAAGATGTTATGGGTGTAGCAAAATCTAGGTTTGTTATTTCCTCATTTTTCTTAAAGGAACTCATATTTATAAATTTACTCTCATTATAAAACTCTTGTAAATATTTAAAGCATAAATTAATAACAGAAAAAATTTTACATTGCCATTATTTCTGTTTTAAGGTCTAGCAGTTCCTCGCCATCGTCATTCAACAGCCACCAGTGTAAGTTTAAAAGACGTGTTCGATATTAGCAACGGAGGACCAATTGGAATGGTCAATCAAGCATTTGATGGAAGTTCAGAAGATGATGGAAGAATTGATGGAGTGGTTAGTGCACCTGGTGGACCAAGAACACCAAATGGCTCTGCACCTGGCAATAATAGTAACAATAACTCTGTTAGGTTACAAAACTTGAGAAATTCTGTTAGTTGGAGGGATCCAGAGATGGGGCTTGGTCGAAACAACAACAGTCGAATGTGAAGTAAAAGCTCTCTATTTAGCAAATGGATGCTATACACTATTAAGCCCAATCCCAAATGAAAACTCCTGGGCAAAGTGACTATGATATCAAGGCTAAGTTACCAGAGCTGGCTGAAGCATCATTAAGTGAAGCCACAACAGTGAAAAATAATATTTTTCTGCTACCTAGTAGTCATTTAACTTCTGTGTTATGCCTTGATGAAAGTGCAATGTTTTACTATTTGACTTGGTTGCTTAATTAATTGATGGTTTATGCCCTAAAACACCAAAACATTTTTTAAGTGTAGCATCTCTCATCCTGATGGAATAGAAAAAGTCAGAAGACAAGTGAATAAGTCCCTAAAATCTTCTTGAATTATCATTTTTCTAAGTATTCAAGAAACTTAACCTGAAATTATTTTGCTGTTCATTGGAGTTTTAATGGATATTCAACCTGCCTGCAACCCAAGTAAAGAAAAGTGTTCTTAGTAATAAAGTTCTCAGAAGGATTATTTATTACTATGACTATGCTTTAGTTTGTGATAATGATGACTTTCACAACTGTGCATGTTCATCAGCCATTGATGAGTTATCTGAATTGGTAATGAACCACACCAACCATTCTCAAAAAAGCTTCTTCAACTCTAGAAATCAATGATATATTGTCTGTAGGTGCACAGCCATGTCATCTTAGTAGCTTTCCTTGCATGTGAAACTGTGATTTTTTGAAGGAATATTTTTCTAATTATTTAGAAGAATTTACCTTTCCTAGAAAGTGTTGTTTTAATTAAGTTTTTAATCTTTTGAATTGTAAATAAATTTACTCTAGAGCAATCTATTAGATTGATCAAAAGTACTTGATGATAATGTGATTCGACATTTTACACTCACATGTATTTTGCTCAATATAACTTCAACAAGTGTAAGGAGTTTTTCTCCAGATTTTTTATGGAAAAGATATACCTTTTAAAATCTTGATCAGATGGAAAATCTGTTGATTTATCTTTATTTTTTTATGAATAATAACGGGATCATGCCATGGTACTTATTGAAGGTATTCTGAATTTTGAAACTATGCATGGAATGGATTCAATAGACTAAAAAAGTAAATTCTACCAGTGAAATTTCATGTATAACATCTCATTTACATACAATGTGTACATAGTGCTTTATATATGTAATAAATGAAATCAATGACAAAGAATATAGCTATTTTCTCATTTTCATAGACCAATGATAAGTATCCACTGAAGAAATCCATCCAATATCATTTCCAGAAGATTAAAATCATTTGCCCAAATTTACTTTCATCAGAAACAGGTGTATCCACCAAATCTTGCTGAAAGTAGATTAATTTTAATACATGCATAACAGCTTCTTTAATGAATATCATTATGCAAAGAAAGTTATATAGATAAGAAAATTGTGATTTTAATTTAATCTAATGCTTAATTGGCAAGAAGTTTTCCTAGGAAGATGGAAAGCTTTATCTATCCATTACAAATAGTATCTCACTTGGTTCTTACCAGAGGGGTTCATTCCTATAAAATAAAATACACTCAAGATTTTTCTAGAATCAGAGTTAAGAAGATATATTTGTGTGAGAAAATTTGCTTGGCCATCAAATTGAGCCAGAGCCACAAGCCTCTGCTGCATTATATATATGGTATTTGTTTTGAAATTTGCAGAAAAAAAAACAATACAAGGAAAGAAGAATTAAATTGAGTCAAAATTTGATAAGGATAGTCAATTACGTATAATTGATAAGGATCAAATAAAAAGATGATGTTTTAATTAATAATTATTAATTAAATAAGTTAAATATGCATCTCTAACTGCAAATGCTCAGAATAAAGGTCAGCCAAGAGAGGTTCCATAGATTCCAACTATCTGGGCCTCTAGTTGAAAAGGTAACTTGATTGTTTGCAGACTAAAAACAATGCATCTATAAGCAATGCTTAAACTGGATGCCCTATTTAAAAATTAAGTACCGATGATGGAAAACTATGCCTAACTGTTATTCCTCCTCTGTAATATGGAAGCAATTGGAAGTTAAAAAGAGAGACTTTACAACAGATTCCCAATGTAGGTTATGCTACCCCCTAGAGGCGCTAATCAATTTAGGAGGGTGCTAGAGGAAGAAAAATGTTATCACATTGCCTTTCATCTTTCTTCCTCGATAGAGTTTTACTAGATTTATGGGATCAATACAACTTCAGAAATTGGTCATACATTAATTTGGTGGATATTTTTATCATCACAGTATTTAATTTCCTTTGAGGAACACTGCTTTACAAGATTTAAGAGAGATATTTCAAAATATTGAGCCAAAAGCAAAGGAACTAGGACTTGTTATAAATGAAGAAAAGAGTAAATATCTAAAAATGAAGAGAGGTACAGATAATATAACTGACGAGATAAATATTGATGGTTTTACTTTTGAGGGAGTAGAGACATTTAAATACCTTGGTTCAGTTGTCAATCAGAATAATGATTTAACTGAAGAAATTAGGAGTAGAGTTACCGCAGGAAATCGGGCTTATTTTGCCTGTAAACAGCTTATGGCATCAAAATTACTGTATAGACATAGCAAGATGAAAATATATCAATCAGTCATAAGACCCATTGTGACCTACGGATGTGAAGCATGGTCCATTACGAAGAAACAGGAAGATATACACAATGTGTTTGAAAGGAAAGTGATGAGAAAAATCTATGACCCAGTACAAAATGAAAACAGTCTGTGGAGGATTCAGACAGATGAAGAAATAAATGATCTTATTCAAGGAGAGAACATTGCTCGATTCATTAAAGCCAAGAGGATCAAGTGGCTTGGACATCTACACCACATGAAACCCTCAAGATCTGTTAAGAAAATCGATGACTGGAGACCCACAGAGGGAAGACCAAGAGGCAGTCCTCGTAAAAGATGGAGAGATGGAGTGATAGAAGATCAGAGGAAAATGGGAGTCAGGAACTGGAGGACCATCGCTACTGATAGAAACACCTGGAGAAGAGTCGTGAAGGAGGCCAAGGTCCACGGAGGACTGTAGCACCATAGGAAGAAGAAGAAGAAGCTTTACAAGATACTCTTAAACTGGAATGTAGCCTTACTGCCAAACTCAAGAAAGGAGACATGCTTATTATTCCATTACTACTTTAATTTTTAAAAGCTGTTTGAAAAGCTTTTTCCAAAAGTGAGGTACAATAACTAATTAATACTCTAAAATAATTACACTCAACAAGGAACAGAAATGATTTTAAGTACTGTACTTTGATCAATGATAAAGGAAAGCATGTAATAACGATGCCAAAGATGAGTCATAAAGTATGATTTTCACAACTTTATGTAAAAAACTTTATGTAACTGTAAAATATTTGACAGGCTACAACTCAACCAATCATATCAAGTTGAAAGGATTGAGGTAAAGGTGTTAAATTGTGCACATTGAAGTTTTGCAGCTAAATCCCAAGGAATAACAAGTGTAAAAAATAGCGACATGACTGGGACTCAAACCCAGGTCTCTTACTTCCCGGACAGCTATTCTAACCAATGAACTACCGTGCCACAACTTTTCTACACTGTTTAGGGAATGCTTTGTGAGCAAGGCAGACTGTCTCCAACTTAGTGGTACGAACTGCTGCCTGAGATCCTCACTGAGGCAGCCAACTCACATAGCAGGTCTTATAGGGTAAACCCACCCAAAGTGAATCACAAGGATTGAGGTAAAGGTGTTAAATTTTGCACATTGAAGTTGTGCAGCTAAATCCAAAGGAAAAATCCAAGTGTGAAAAATTGCGTCATGACTGGGACTCGAACCCAGGTCTCCCACTTTGTATGGAAGAGACGGGGCATTGTAATGAAATATCAGATAGCTATTGGATGTCTAAACATCAATATAAATAACTAAGATACACCTGTATCAACAATTTAGTATTGCTAGGAAAATTATTGAGGAAATCCATTTGAACGTGCTCCATTAATTGTAAAGTGATTTAGTTTTTTTTAAATTAACGCTGAAATATACTCCTTTGTTAAAATTATGAGATGTGTATTGTACTACACATGCGTTAAACTATCCTTGAAAATGGTTTAAATAGCAATGAAATATTTATGAATAATTCAGTTTTTCCATCACAGCTATGTTACGCAGTCATCAATATCGCCTGGAAATCGCAAGGAAAAGATTGTCCTTGCAGTTTCAGGGAGGGTTTAGTGGCTTAACGGTACCAGCCTCTGGCGGTGTTGGTACATACATATCTACCGCTGAACCCTTTGCTCGATGTTTGTACCCTGAATCTTATTCTTCCCGCTAAACTGAAATTTTAAAAAATACGAGAGGATATTGACTTTTTTGCGGGGCACTGTACTAATGCGTATGTCGAAAATTGAATTTCAGTCAAAAGCTTCGAAGTCAAGAGGACGATTCTAAGTATTCCTACATTCCTTTCAGTGATTGATACAATAAAAATGTTCTCCTTTGAATATTATTAATAAAGGTAAAGGGAAAACTGAAGCCGTTCATTCATAATGAACTTATGGCAATCAGTCGTAAAATCGAAAACAATATCATATTACATAAAATAGCGCACTCCTTATATACCAAACATCTCACCGTTCAACGGACGAAGCTTACCTTATTTCAACATTCTGTAGTAAATATCATACTGTTTGAAAATAACTTATTTTAATTAAAACAATCACGAAGGACTGTTTGTAGAGAATATAAAACGATCGAGCCAGGGCCGACTCTAGGCTGTAAGCGACCGGGATTTAGGGGGGCTCTGAGTTTGATTACCGTTATCTACTATTTGTTCGGAAAGAATGACGAGGGGGTGCCTTCGAAGGTCTTCGCATTGGGATCTATAAGCATAAGTATAGCAGGCCATGGATTTACCATTATGAGCATTAAGACGATATCTGATTGCAGCATAAAGGTCGAAAGACGTTACCTACGTGAAACCGTGTCGTGATCGACTTTCAAACGAATTCCCTTCGCTCTAACATTTTAATGGCAAAGGCTTATTAAAGTAAGTAATTCATTTCTGAATTAAATGATGATATTATGTAATCCAGAAATCCACTATTTAATCCAGAAATTAATATTCTTATGAATGATTGTCCTGCGATCCCCAGTAGATATCCACACTTCCCACCACAGTGTTGAACAAAATCGATTTATTTTTTTGTATTAAAACACAACACATTATTAAGTTAAACAGTGTAAAAAGCAACTAAAACTCATTCCACTAATCAAGATATAATCCAAATCAGTTCATATTAACGAACACACGTATTTCGCCTAGAGCTGAACCGACGACACTGACTGGTTAAACGTTTAAATTATATGGCTATTTGCGAAAGAAAGGTGTTATACATATGATTAAGTTTACAACAGATCAATAAATTAAGGGAAAGTCTTGAATGATGAGTTAGAAAGTCAGGAGACACATGATGCGAAAAGCATTTTTGTGTCACAGGTAAATAAGAAATCAGGGTTAGGTCCCGAAAAAGTTATTTGAGTGACACAATATTGTGAAGTAAATTAAATTTCAAGTTCATCCTTCATTTTTTATCAAAGGAACATTTAATTATCAGAAAATAACTCTTTCTGTTGATAAAATCAAGCTACTCTTAATATACGTGTTACCCGTATGACTATCAGCAGAATGGACCGGCTGGTGTTGAATGAATGTTCGATGAACGAATATATTCAACGCCGAGGGATTACTTTGCTGAAGCTTTAGGATAACCAAGTGGGTAGAGCATTCGCGTTCGATATCTGTGATGGGTATCCACATGAATGAAATTACCTCAGCTGTCGAAGTAAATTTTAACATTAATAATTATTATACTCTCTCTTCGGCGAGGTTAGGCCCATAATAATGAATGTTTCTGTAGTAAAACCGTATTACAAACGGATTGCTCAAGTTCATGAAACATAAATTACTCGTCGAAGTGAGGAAACTCATCTAAAGGTTAAACAGCAATGGCAAATTGATACATGAAGGGTAGAAGGATTAGTTTTTCGGAATCTAGAAGTTGAGCTAAGAAGTTGCATTCTGTTGTGAATGGTTAGGCTGATTTTTAATAATCTGGAAATTATTGTTTCTACGTATTTATCTCAGCACTTGTATTTCATCATCGCAAGGATTTCAGTGGAGGAATAATGACACACATTCTGGTCGTTAAAAGGGTTGAAATGTACTACTAATCCCTCAATGGAATACGTCACTATTAACGGGAAAACTTACAGATCGTTTCTTAAAACTGGTTACAGTGAAGAATAGGATTGTTTTTCTCATTCGTATAAAAGTAAATAAACTGAAATCTCGCTTAAAAGAAAAAAATCGATCATATTTTAAGATCTCACATATATGAATATAATCTCGCGTATACCTTTTCCTAACAATAGATAACTAACATTACACAGAAACGCTTCAAATTCCATCAGTTATCCTCTTGCGCGTCGAATCGCTATCTCCGAATGTTTCATCCAATTCGCTTATTATCGTGATTTTGCGTTGCTCAATCTGATAAAAATTCCATCTCCTTTATATCTCAGCAGAAGATAGCCCGTAAGTCTGCGATGCAGACGCTAAATACGGTGTATGGTTAAAACCTCAGGCTATTGAGTGTTTAATAGTGTTCTTCCCCTTAAAAAAGAAGCTGAAAAGATGGCGAGAAGACGTAAGTACTCATTATATACTTCACAAATTTATTGCAGTGCAAATTCAACACAACTTTGGCGTCCATAGATAATTGAGCCTACCAGATAATTAACATTTTGGCAGTTCAAGCTCAACAAAATTTAATCGTTATATTTTAAGTTGTCGAATTGAATAATCTTACTTCAACCACTCCTCCTTGCTGTACAGCCCTTGCATAATCTGCGTGTTACTGTCAATCATGTGTCAAATGAAAAAGTGAACACTTAAATCTTAAATTGGCCATAATAAAGTAAAAATTATTACTAATACTTAAAGGTTTGTGTAGAAATCTACACCCAATAATATTGGCAGAACAGAAATCTATATTCCCACCACCACACCAAGCCACCTCATGAGATCTAGATCATCTTATCATTCCGCAGCCCACATATTCTGTTTCTTCTAGTAGTAGATATAATCGATAAAATTACTGAGTCCATGTTTACACTGCTAGTTTACAATGAGAGTCTGCCATGGAATCGAAATGGGACATATTCTTTGATATTTATCCATAAACAACAAAGCTTTGGGAAAACATCGTAATTTCACTAAATAAGTTCTGTTATTTTTGAGTCAGAAAGAAATATTCTTCATGTATTGCATCATAGATCGATCATTGTTAATTGCAGAGTCATTATTCTTGACCCGTGAGGACTTGGATGAAGATGATGAGGATGAGATGTCAGACGATGAAGATTCACTGCTGAATGAAAAGTGAGTAAAAGATCTTAACTTCCATGCTTAGCTGTCGTACCTATCGAGACATTAAGATTACCCTCCGTTTAGAATGTCCCTTGACACGATTTAAGCTTCTTAGTCACTTGGTGCGATAAAGGAAATGTTTATCTAAAATTCAAAATTTCGGTAGATAATAGAATAAGCCCAACCTTGAGATGCACATGTTTTACAGTAAATGATGAAAATTTTCTTTCATCACATCACAGTTAACAGTACCAATTATACGATCGCAAAAGAATGACGTAACTGGTGATTCTGGGCATAACTGGTAAGGATTGGTTGGGAAGATTTCTGAGAAAAGTAAAGGTCCTACGCTAATTAATTAAAGACTATAGATTCATATCTCAAATAAACGTTGACTTATTGCGTATCAAACAGAAGTCTAATTATGAGAACATTTTGATGGTATCTAATTCGGAAGCCGTGTTGCGATGTTCTTTTAGCCGAGCAAGTCGACATCTACTCCACCCGCTTTGGACAAATCTTAGTAGCACAGTAATAGATTTTCATGAAGCTCGCCTATCATACGGACAATATCGCAAAAGATGAAACGCGCCACAAGAAAGCAAAATGATAAATCCGATAAGAATGACCGATGCTTATCACTTATTTGCTTCTTCGTTTTTTTCAATCAAATATTTCGTGCGTCATGGCACTGATCCGTAAGATACTAATATTTTCACCTATTTGATACTGTTGTGAATGAAACGCCTTGACTCAATAATGGAAACTTTATGACATTTAAAATGGGTCAATTACTGAGATAGATTTTTCAAAATTTTTAGTAGCATTTCGTCAGATCGTCACTTTATGAATCGTCACTTTCGTCACTTTATGAATCGTTATATCTTGATCAGTTTCTCATGTGTAAATAAAGAACTGCATCTTCCAACAGTAAAAGTAAACAGGAAAAAGATCTGAGTAACTAGGTATTTTCCAATATGTTTCAATTAGATTTGAATTTTTCTAAACACCTTACTAAAGGGCAAACCACCAATTCAATATATCGTACAATTATTATAGCTTGCTAAACATGAAAATTTAATATACAAGGATAAAAAATTTGTATCC
This sequence comes from Ladona fulva, assembly GCA_000376725.2. Lineage (NCBI taxonomy): Eukaryota > Metazoa > Arthropoda > Insecta > Odonata > Libellulidae > Ladona > Ladona fulva. The sequence goes on along the minus strand of KZ309222.1, from coordinate 33,018 downwards.
TGCTTTCACAATCGAGTTTTATCATATTCGACCCCTATAATGTTAAAATTATTAATTCCATGTTTGATGAGATAAATTTAACTAGGCTGACATTAATAAACTTACAAAAACATTAATATAATTCTTTGCACATTCTGACATACACAAGCGAACGCATCTCACAATCAGAAGGTAACTGTTGTTGTTTATGTAACTATACAATGGAGATAGGCATCGAAAATACGGAGCGTGACAGACTAAATTTAGACGACAAAACAAATTCAGACATTTGCTATATTTACTCTTCCAGATAACTAATAGTCATATTTTGTTCAGTTCTTATTTTTAAAGAGATAGCTTGGAAAACTAGAAAAAGAAATGTAGATATAAAAAACCAAAGATATCCTTGGGGAAAATTATCCGCTGCAGGAAAACACCCCATAAGAAGGGACGAGTGAAAAATCTGCGCAAATATACCAATAGTAATAGCTAAAAGATGAGAATGAACGGGACAAAAATATAAAAGCAACGCCGAAAAGTATATGTGCGTTGTATAATGTACATCAATCGGTATAGCCAAGTATGTACATGAAAATGCATTTCGATTTTAATAGATCAAAAAATCAATTAAACATGTTATTATTCAGTAGATAAAAATACACATATAAGTACCAGATTATATTATTAAGTATACCTATTCATAGAATAGCTAAAAATAAATTATATTTAACATAGATTAATCCATTCGCTGCTATTCGTAATGAAACAGAATCGATGCCATGGCTGAGGTAAAGGTCTGAACTAGCCGGCATTTCTTGTCCGAGTCCGCTCAGATTGATCACATGCATTCTGATGCCTGAATCCAGGACCGAGCTCGACTTTCTTCAGATCAGTCCAAATTTTGCCGACTAGTTTTGGAACCATGTTATCACTTACATCACTCGTCATCTTTATTGATTCTTTATATCAGCAGGGACCTGAGGGCCAGGCCCGAGCCTGTGCAGGGCTGTATCTATAGGGAGTGCACATTTTAACAACAGAAGAGGATAGCAGGATAAATTAAGTATATAAAAGAATTGAATGTTGCTGGTGAACTTTTAGAATAAGCACGCAAATTTCACAATCTAAAATCCCCATGGTCTGAAAGAAGAAAGTTCAACTGAAGTGTTTTACTTCTATTTACCAATGGAAGTGAAAATTGGGTAATAATCGCCAGAATAATCTGGCGAATAATCAGAAAACATTTTCATATTTCTTTGTAACGCAAAGAGGTATATAACTTCGTGTGTCTGGAATTGCAAGTCAAAAAAAGACATAAAGCACAACATTGAGTGAGGAGGATGACAGGAGCGATTTACATCTAATCTAATATTTGCATGAATCTTGGTTCGTCTATATTTTCATGTGTATCTGTGCATATGTTGATGCGAAGCCTAAATCGAAAGTGCTAGAGGTATAAAGTATTCAATAAATTGCAGATGTATGAATAAAACCGTAAAAAATGAAAGCGGTCCCCTTTATATTATGGGTTCGACTCCAGAAATACCCAAAGAAATCGATGTTATTGAAAGAATACTTTTAGGCACAATTTCAAAGCTAATTTAAAACACTTACCATCATTAGAGTGATAAAATATTTAGTCGGCAACGAGAATGCAGGAATAATAGAATTACCACGAATAATCGCCTTCGGTCTTCCTTTCGACGTCTTCGGATTAAAAACGGCTAACTGTGTGCAGTGTGATGAGCAGTATTTGAAAAGGGGGTGATGTAAACGTACTTTTTAGAACTTTGAAATTCGATAACATAGAGCTCACGATAAAAATATCAATCATAATAGAAATAATCTTTTCTAGATAATGGAACTGTCCAAAAATTTATTTCTTAAAAATACAGGGGATTAGGAAAAGATAAAAGATATTGTGAATTTTTTCTTACATTCACTTTGAATGCCAAAACGTTACGTGTTGATTTCGCGATTGACAAGTAAATTAACTTTGAATGGAAAGTACTATTGATTGGGATTAATATTTGCCAATGTGAATTATTCAGAATGCAAGAGGTTGTTTTGCGAAACTTTCATCATATTGGCTGGCTTGAACAGTATCTGTGTAGTAGGTAGAGAGAGTTCTAGCATGTATTGCAATAACTTTATTTTTTATAGCCAGCAAACATGTTGCTGAGAAATCTATTCTGCGGAACACGGACGCCTGTCGGATTTACGGAACCCAGGGAAACTAGCTTCCTGTGTGAAATCTAAAATCAAAACCAGACCACGGGGGTGGCGCGTTTTGAGGAATATGCTATTCATATACAAATATTGAAGAAATTATTTTTCGTGGTTAAGCAGCATTAATCGACTCATAATAATTCGTATTTTAAAATGTATCCTAACAGAAGAAATCAGCTTTTACATTTCCTACAGTTATTCTGTTTTAGAGGCTCCAAAATCTCATTTCGGATACAGATGTTAACAACGATTAGGTGTGCTGGGCCCCCGATGACCTTCTATTGGATTTTTAATCATGTACCTCTGGAATGTGTTAATTCAATGCTATTTTTGTGAGCAACGCATACGAATAAGTCTTACACGATTTAAAAAATGACGTGTTCTTTTTTTGGTACTTTTTCGCTGGAGTAGATGAAGAAATAAAGTTACCGTAAAGAAATATTTAAACCAAGGTACCCAAGAAATTGCACTTTTTGCGAGTCGCGGCTGTTTTGCGATGTATAAAATTCAGTTCGTGGGTACGGCACAACTTACGGCAACGCAATTTCATCTTGACTTGCAAGAAAACTATCTTAGTGTGATGAGGCTATTTTAAATTTCAGAATATGTTTCAATATGTTCCATTATTTATGTTTTATTTACTGTACAATATTTGGAAGACCTCGGTGAGGTAAAGGAGTCCCGGCAATAGAACGAGAAAAGTCAAGGAGCGGGAGTCAAGAGGGGAACGCTTGGCAAAATTGCATTATTTAATTTGCAGAAACAGAGATAAGACTAACTTGAAAAGTTTCGGAGCATTGAAGTTATTTTTATAACCTTCGGAATACGTTTGTGCAATCAAAGTTTTCGTAAGACAAAAATTCTAGGACTAGATATTAAAATTTTGCGCCGATTAGCCTGGGAATCTTCCTACGTATGTGCATTTTACTTGTGTTCACCTCAAGGGAGGTCCTACTTTCCATCACTGTGTGGCCGGTGCTATGAGGCTGTAGACGATGCTGCTTGGTCAGACGAACCTCTCGCAGTTTCCCACAGAGTCGCCCGAACGCCGAGATTAGTTCTATAACTTATTTTTAAACCTAATAAGTAAAATAAAAGGACGCAATGCTTACATTATTGCTTATTGCATTCCTTTCGTTATTTACTTAGCTCTTTCGGCAAACGAATAGGTGGAACGGTTGAAGAAAGTGATGCGATTTAGTTTTTTATCGTTACATTTAGTGTTTCTTTGAACATTTGGATATTTAAGAAGAATGTCAAGAATATTTAAGATGAAGGGCGCCATAGCTGCGGGAAGATGTCATCAAATATCAGTGACTGAGGACTGTCATAATCAAGCCCGTAATTCTTGAGGCCCGGACGAGGTAACAGCTTAAAACAGGAGCATAGAGGATAAAGGAGCAGTTACTTTTTGTTGATCTCATAATTCTTTGGTGTGTTACATTTAATCCGTCTCTATTGGATTGGAGACGGTGCAGAAAATAACAAATAAAGAAGCGGCTTCCACTATGCACTGGCCAGCTTTAGCTTCCAACGCCGCCCAACCCAGGAAATAAATTTTGCGAAATATGGGAAAAATCGGTTAATTTTCAACTGCGGAAATATTTTATAAGTTTTCAAAGTATTCTCCCTAATAATGACTTAGAGTATTCAACTTGAATCTAAGAAGGGCGGGTGACACAAAGTATGTTTATAATTAGCAGCTCAACAGATCAAATATTATAGGAATAGTTGACTATGGTAGACTTTGTCGCATTTATTGAAAAGTAAATTTACTGTAGCATATTACTTAACAATGTTTTAATTTTTTTGAAGATTACAGGAAAGCAGTGCATATATGGCTTACAGTTGGACGACTGGACTTTCAGAAAATACAAAATATATACGATAGGATGGGGTTAGAAACTTGGAAAGGCAGTGACTAAGAGTAATATAGAAAAACTAATATTACATTTATGTAAGAATGTGAACAAATTTATTGCGATAAAATGTACTCTTCCCTTACGTAAAATATCTCTAGATATGTAAATTTCTAAAATCAAGTTCATTTTAAAATTAACTCTCACATGTAAATCAAGTTAAAGAAATTAAATATTGATACGATCACGTATTCTATTAAACAATGTAGTACATAAATGTTAACGGTGAAGATTAACAGGAAGAGGATACCCTTCATATGCTTTATATTTCATAATATTCCTTCATATCATCAAAAACTTAACCCTGGGAACTTTAAAGTTAAATTAAAGTTGACTAAAAAACCAAAGTAGCTATTCCTGTTTCACGACAAAAGACACGATCGCTCAGTTTATAAAAATTAAGCTTAATAAATAAGATATAGGCAAAGTTATTGGTAATATGTCGTAACTTCGATAGAGAGCACTTCAATAAACCGCTCAACTGTTTCCACAACCCTGAGGAAGGTTTTGGGTTGAATATACTATCTGATTGATCAAACAGGCACATTATTCCTCCCTTGATTCGATTCTGTATTATTATAACAGACGTGTACTCAAACAATCTGTGAGCTTTCTCTATGCTTTCTCTATTCTTTTTAAGAAAATAGCAGGAATGGTCTAACGGAAATGTGATACAAGTCGTTGAATAACGTTGTCAATGTAACAGAGAAGAGCAAGTGAATAACAAGCGGAACAAAGAGCAAACTTAGAAAGGTAAACAATTAACAGTGTAGCACGACTCGGTTGAAACTACAACTTACAAGGAAACCAAACAATGCGTGATGTATTTGGAATGTGTTGTGAAGTAAGAAACGATAAACCAATACTGTTTCGGCATGCGGGAAGAAAGAACAATTAGAAACCTATGGCGGAAAGAGCTACAGTTAAACAGAACCACTAAAACTAAACGTTGCCAATATGTTTGAAAGAGTGTAAAATATAGAGTAAAACGACCGAAGACCAAACCAACAAAGACAAAGCTAATTTCCTAAAATGTAGGACAGTTAAGAAAATAACCAATGTTGAGGTATATTGAGAATATGTTATAAAGTCAGGAAATAAAAATGAAAAACAGCAAGGACTTGTTAAGAGAGAACGTCAAATACTTGTTTCGACAATTACGTTGTCATCTTAAGAGACTATAAGGGGCTTAATACGTATATAGGCCTCGGTGTGAAGTATTTACACACGATTTATCTAAGGTAAAAGGAGGAATTACGTCAGCTCCATTGAATTAAGGAACGATTTTTTATTCAATGTTCTCTATAGTTAAAAAATATACAGTTTCTAAATTGACATGCATTAAACTGGTTTAATCGCACTAGGTAACTGCGGTTAGTACACTTCTGATGAAGATTCCTTCTCATATTCGTATGATATTTGCTGTTACTCTTCTTTCTTGAAATGGCCAAAATCAGATAAGTACCTACTTTCTCAAATCTACAAAGCCTTAGATATGAGAAGGATTTCCTTCCAAGCAGGTTTATAGCTTCAAGATAAGCTCAATAGTGTGAAGAGATTATGAAAGAAAAAATAAATCGTGCGATAAGATAATCTGCTCATTAAAGTGAAGTGCCTGAGTCGCTTGAAAACAGGATATAGATTGGATTCAGGAGTAATCCGTTCAAAGAATTGAAGGGAATTCTCTTGAATTCAGTCCAATCTATATGAAGATTTGAATCAACTATATAGAAGTCAAAATGTTCAAAGAGTGTTTCGTGCGCGTAATATTTGCCTTCATTTTAATAGTTGGCCAACGCCTATTATTATGCCGATTGCAACTGGCTATAATTTACAAATACGATATTATATCTTATTCGCTCAATCTTCATCTTGCATGCTATTTTCTATTAATATCTTTAAATATGTATTATTTATAGGCTTTCTAGGTCCCCTGTTTAAATATCGCATTTGTCCAACTTTTTCCGGTCATCTTTTCTCCATTCATTCTGGTCTTTCACCCGTCTTTTCCTTTTCTTCGGAGCAGTTGCGCAAAAGCATACTCTTTCCTTCGCATCTGACTTTTTATGAACTTTTAATCGTTTAACTCGAAATTCGGTTGATGCGAATTTTGCCAAACTTTAAACTTAAGTCGTCGAATAATGATTACATTTACTTAGTAGTTTTTTCGGGTGATTTTTGTATTTTCAGCAACGTTCTCTCGGGTGATATGTGGAGACGGTAATAAGGTGCACGAAACAAAAGCAAATTTCTTTTCATCTTTATCAGCCTTATTCCCAGCCCATGTTGGGTCGGCTGATGATTTCTAATGATTCTGGTGATGATGAATTTGGTTTCGGTGCTGATTTTTATGGCCCGATACCCTTCCTGTCGCCATCCCTTATATGCAAAATCGGACATACACAGAGGAATTTCATGAATGTACAGTTCCTTCAATAAATTAGAACGGTGCATTGCATAGTACATAAGATAAAGGAGGCAATGGAATTCCAGATTTACCCCTTCCCATGCTATATTCGATTACATTTGGCAACACTGCGAACTGTGGCGAAAGATCGGAGAAGGTTCCTTTTTGTCCGGATATCGCAGTTTTCTATCTGGATGCTTGAACACAATACCGTTTTCCTGGCACTTTTATTTTGATACAGATATAAAGCAACTATTATAAGATACTATTTCATCTTTAAATATTCTTGAGTCGCGAACTCACTGAAACAGTATTATAAATATCGTAAAATTTTAATGTTAAGATTTAATATCTCTTAAGAAAATCACAATCAAGTGACGCATTTTGTGTTAAGGTTTGATTAATTCGTCAAGATTTCCACGAGTTCAAAATCAAACACAAAATAATGCTTGCTAACCTGTCTAACTCTAGGTATTATCTATTTATATATTAACCAGAAAGTATGTAACTTCGAAAATTCTAACTAACTTCCAAATATCATAGCAAGTTGAAATTTAGCATATAGATAGAAAGTATCTTAGTAAAATAGGAAAATTAAAAGATTCCGATTGCGTCACTGAGTTCGATTCTAGATCACTTCAAAATGCAGGAAACACGCGTAAAAATCGGTTTCTTTGCTTGCAGGTTTTTTTTGTATAATTGATTTAAATTAAAATTTCACATGGGGTCCAGGTATGTATCACTATAGAGAGAATTTAATGAAGAATTATTTTTCATTTGTCGACGTAGATTTTGCGCCCAAAATATGATTCGGGGAGCGGGTCATGCTCATGGCTACGTCCAAACCCAGAGTTCATTCCTTCAACCATTATACCCAAAATAGTGTAATGTATTATCGTCATATTCCCGTGGAAATCTAAGAAATGTTATATATTTATAATATGTATTTCCCAATAATGCTATTAAGGATTAAGGAAAGGTGAACTTCTTAGCACGATGAAGTCGAGCGGCTGATCCCAAAGGAATAACAGGTGTGAAAAATAGCGACATGACTGGGACTCGAATCCAGGTCTCCCACTTTCCGGTCAGGTATTCTAACCACTGAACTACCATCTCTGAACAGCGTCTCTTCCTTCGTCACATGAAAACAATAATGCTACTGATTTCACGTGCACTTCGGATGAAAGCAAGAAGCTGCAAAGCAGGGTAAAAGGAAAATGAAAGGGTCCGTGCTAACTTACTCAGACTGACCGATCACTGCTGTCCTGCAAAAACTCTCACCCCATGGAAAATGGAGTGGATCAAATAGATCCAGCCTGCCCTGCACTTTCCAGGCACTTATTTAGCCCACATTTTAAAAAGTTTTGGGACCCCAGACTTTATTATATGATTTCCATGGAAGTCTCCTTTCTCTTATTGTACTTAAATATGAAATGATTTGAAGAACCCAATCTGAAAGGCTGTTGATGGACAACAAGTTAGGCTTCTCCAAACAAGAAGGAAACTTCAGTCCTCTAGTATGCTTTTAATTAAATTCAAGCAAAATGACAAGTTTATTTCCTAATATTTTCAAAACATAACACAATAAAATAAGTTTGTGGCCTGTCATTCCTTTGAGGGATATGGTCCAGCCAAGCAGCATTCACCATTGGTCAGCGCATACTCCCACACCACCATATTTGCTTCGGTAGACCAGACCTAACTACCTCTTAATTCAGGTAGCTACACACATTCATCACAATCCTGGGTGAAAACCAATAAATGTTGGCCACCACTCCAAAACAACCCAGTGCAAGAACTAATTATGTTTGTGAGGAAATGTCACCCTTTGCTTTAAAATCTGATGCCTTTGGATTTTTGGATTTAAATGAATGGAAGGTTTGAGGTTGATGAACTTATTGAATAAAACTGATAAAACCTTCATTGAAATGATGGTTTTAACGAATAATTAAAGCAAATAAACTTCTCATTTTATAGCTTTTAAAATATTTTCTGCCATTTTAATTCTATTAACATTATTTTTTCAGTCTTGCATATGCTTATATTGGTTGATGAACTTATTGAATAATGTAATTTTGGAAGTTCATTAATTAATTTTAGTTTTCAATTTAAGAATTTCAATATTAATGTATATAAGTTTATTTACACAATTATAATTACTAATTATGTACATACTTGCATGATCTGTACATACTGTATAAAAAATTTTTTAATTTACTTTGTTTTTTTCTCATCATAAAGTCTAAACAATGAAGGATCAGAGCTGAGAAAATGGGATGTATTTCAAGATCTTCCTCCAGAAGAAGAATCAGGCTCAACCATGGAGCACAAATGGATAGAGGTTTCCATGAAAATAATGAAATTCCTCTCTTACATCATCTCTTTCTGTATGGTTCTTGGTTGTGGTATCATAGCCAAAGGATGCATTCTCTTCATGACTTCCCAGCTCAAGCCTGGGAGGGTGACTGAGTTTTGTAACAGGGAACTAGGTAAGAACTCATCCTCAACTCAAAACTTTATTATATATTTTTATAAAATATAGTTTCTATATTTTTTAAGGACATAGTTTCAGATTAATAATTACCCTTGTTTGCAAGATATATTTATTCTTATATCAAACAGAATTTTTTTTCTAAATTCTGTGAAATAAAATAAATCTAAATCATCTGTATTAATAAAATATATATATAAGGTTCAACTTAAATCTCCTTAGTTGAATATTCAATATTAGTTACTTTGTTGTCTCTTTTGATGTAACATCACTCTGGCCTGACGAACAAGGCTGCCTCTTCAAACATCTGGCTTCAATAGAGGCTTACAAATCTAGTTACAATGAGAATGTTTCTTATCAGTGAAATGTTTAATATAAAAAAATTCATAAAAAATTAAAATTCTATGACTTACTTGCCTCTCAAAATCTTCATAAGGGAGTCAAAACTTGGTTCAATAAAAATATGTAAGAGGATTTAAAGAGAAATTACAGCTGCATGTTTCTTTTTATTAACTTATCTAAATTTCCATTCACAGGAAGAGAAAAGCATTTCACATCTGTAATTCCCGAGGAAGAACGAATAGCATGGACATGGTCACTACTCATTGCTATTGCAGCACCTGAATTAGGGGCATTTATTCGCTCTTTTCGAATCTGCATATTTAAATTCTGGAAAAAACCACCGTTTTGGGATTTTATGGTTGTGGCAATAATGGAAACATTCCATGCCATTGGAGTGTCTTTATTGATTTTCTGCATTCTGCCAAATCTTGATGTGTTACGGGGTGCCATGCTAACCAATTGTGTTTGTTTCATTCCTGGGGTGCTAAGTAAGTTATTATTTAAAATCAGTCTTTATTAAGCATATATTTTATAACCAGAGAATACCACAATCAAGAATGAGACCTTTTTCTATTCAATGAGTCTGACTAAAATGTTTTATTTCAAATTTATACCTCCACCAAAATTATATAGGTTTAATGAAATAGCACCTATAACTGATTGTCCTCATTGTTAACTTTTAAGAATTTCCATTATAAAATCTTTTCCAAGAATATGAGCTATATTTATTTCTAGCTATATATTTACTTGCTCAAAAAATATGGGCTCATATTATATTAGCAAACAATAGAAACTTTAGAGAATTGGTTCGATTGAGCACTTAAAAGCTATAACTGTCTGTAAGATTAAAGATCATTACATAAATGTGTAAATGGAATATATGCTAAATGACACCTCTCTAAATGTTAAGAATATTAGAAGGCATAAAGTGATTAATCAATCTTCAACTAGGCCTTAAATATCCTGAAACATAAGCATTTCTGATTATACACTAACTCAATGGCTCTTATGGTTCCTTTGGATCAAATATTAAAAGGATGATCAGTTACATAAATTGTAAATAAAAATGAACATAAATGCATTAAAAGTAATTTCCTTACTTGAACTATAACATTTTCATCGATTGATCAATTATAGCTCCCCAAATCTCTTCTGTTACCTTGCCTTAGATAATAAGTCATTATTATTGCAAATGAGTATCAATTTCTGTTACCCAATAACATATTTTATTAGAGTAAATTACTCTTTCTGATATCTTCTGGTCAAATTATTTATTGATTTTGTCTCCACAAGAAGACTGTAAGACTGAAAAAAGACTATTGTGCCACCAGTATATTTATTAATTAAAGGTTGCTGTGGCCTATTTTAAAAATGATCCAGCTATTCTCTGCCTCAACAAATATCAAATCAATTCCTCATCCTTAACAATAAAATTGCATAATCCTTTAGTTATCCTATCTTGATGATCTTATTCACCTTTGAACTCCCATAAGGGTCTAAAAACAATTTTGGTTTTAAATTTTTTTCCAGAAAAAAATTTGATATACATAGACTGTAGAGTTAATTTATGAATTTGTTGCATTAAGGAATATTCCATAAAGCTTTAACATAATTAATGCAAATTATGGAAAGTAAAAGGGATTCATCTTCCTGGATCACTGGAATATTTCAATTCCTCTCAAGTAGAAAATATTATTCCACAATAATATTCTTTACTCTACCACTTATAGGTAATCAATCTTACTAATACTCCTCCTGTATCTAAGGAAAATTAGTATTTAAAATTGTTTTCTGTCACTGTTATGAATTTATGTTTTTATACCATTATTAAACAATAAAATATGTTTTGACTTGGCATGCACAATACCATGCCCTTAATTGGTCTTTGGATACACAAAATGTATCATTACCATTGTGAAATCAATGTTTTTGTCATAAGAGAAATACAACGTTTAAATCTAATATTTGATATTTTATTCAATTTTCTTCATTTTCAGAACTACTCTGCAGAAATGAAGATAACCAAGAAGAATATAGTGAACTAAAATCTGGTGAAAATGAAGTGGCAAATAGATGGGCATATAATGCAAAAGCCTTCAATGAGGATTTAGGTAATAAGCAACAGTCCAAACCTCTGATTACCAGATTAAAAGACTTAAGTTTCAAAGGATGGAGGCTAATTATCCTAGATGTGTTAGCCATTATTGCTCAAGGAACAGGATTTGTTATATGGCCACTCTCTGAAGGAGGCAGCAAACCACAGTTATGGGCAATACCATTTGCTCTTCTGTTCATCTCAGCTGGATGGTGGGAAAATTTTGTATCAACAAATTCACCGATTAGTGAGTAGAACCAAAATATATCCATTCACCTGCACTTTCAAGAAAGTTTTCATTTATTGTGACGGAATGGAAAAATATAAATGAGTGCAAAAATGTTAATAAAAAGGATTTAACTATTTCAAATCTCATTTAGAACATACTATAAATTCTTCACAGATATATAACTTTTCACTAATAATGACTGACAAATAAAACTGTAATAATGTCTTCACTCAATTAATTGAGAGACCTGGAGTCAGGTCTCTCATTTCATTTAAAGACTTGACTTACTTGAAAAGTTTGTTTGAAAATACACTCTATTACCATTCATCTTAAGGTGCATGAAATAAATTGAAGGTTCTTGTTGTAAAAATTCCTATTTAACTCAAAATAAGGGTTTTGAGGAAGAACTGTAAATATATCAGTTCATATCATTTATCATTTTATGATTTATTAGCATAAGTCTTATCATTTGCATAATTTAGAAATAAAAGCTGGAGCATATCCTGGATATCCCTCCAATCTAAAATTTCTACAGTTTTCACATTTTTGTAGTCTTTCTGATAAAAATTTTCTTCAGAAGACACAGTGCATCTACCATACTTATTGTACATACTATTTACTATTATTGTCAATAACTAAAAAAGTGCTACTTGCTCATTCAATAATCTTACCTTCATTCACTAAAGCAAATATCATTTCTATCATCACAATTAATTTTACCAATATATTCTATGTATTTCAAGAGTTTTGAATTATTTTTTATCTGATTTAGGTATTGTGAGTTCCATAGGCAAAATTAAGGAGAGACTAAAAGATACACGTTACTTCATTTACTCCATTGTTTCAATATGGAAGATTTTAGTAATTTTTGTGGTATGCCTTTTCTGCCAATAACATCACTCTGGCCTGACGAACAAGGCTGCCTCAGAGGGATTTCATTCTCACAAAGTCACAGTGGAAGAGGTAAGAAACAGAAAAAATATTAGCCAAAGAATAGAAATTCAATAATAACTTAGAATTTTAGCTTGATTAGTTATGTCATCATCAGAATTCTTTTTGGTCTATTTTCAGCTAAAAATAATCTGTGATATCATTTTATTAAATACATTACCTGTCTGTATACATAAATATAATTTAAAATTCAAAATCTTTGTTATAGGTGAAAACAATTTACAGTGACAGTAATGGAATTGGAGCAGATATATCTGATGCAGTACCAGTTGGAGAGTCTATTCAAGTTGATGTTTCTTATCAAGCACCTATATGTGTTTTTACTCTGCAGATACTATCAGCCTATCTCTGCTACGTATTTGGTAAATGAATGATGAATATTTTCTTATTTCATGTTATTAATAATTATAATTTTGCATCCTCTTTTCATGCTAAACATTTTAATTTATGCTTCTGAGATAAAACTAAATGGAGAAATCTTTAAAAATTAAAAAATATATAAACATCCATCTCAAAGACATTTTTCTCTTTTAAATATATTTTGAAAATTTTGTTTAATTAAGCCAAATAGAAGATAATTAAAGAGAGTTTAATTGTGCTTGTATCTTTTTATATGAAATACCAAATTTAATCTTAATTTTTATCATGTGTATATGTTGCCTATATGGATATCCTCAAAATTTCATTGCCAAATTCAACACATATGCACGTGGCTCATTTTATAACCTTAAAATGTATAAAATGTAATTTCAATGCATTGAAATTAGAGATCATTAGACTTAAACTTTACATATGATTCATCATAGCAGCAACATCTATGATAAACTCAAACATTTAATGTTCAACATAGTTTAGGCTACCTTATGAAAGACAGAGATAAAAAGATGTTTTTGGTGAATATATACAGAAAAGTTAAATAGTGAGTAAGTTTGCAATTACAATAAAAATTTTCCTTTCTTTAGAAATAATGAACCGAGACACAGCAAAACATAGAATACATTACCTCTGAAATTTTTAAAAAGCACAAAAAATTTAAATATATTGAAATAGTTGTATAAACCTTTAAAAATAATCAGAATAACTAGGGTCATGAGACATTATTTTCATTTAATTCAACTAATTATTTTAATTTTATGCAGGAAAATTTGCTTGCAAAATTTGCATTCAAGAGTTCAGCTTTGCATTTCCTCTAAATCTTACTGTACCAGTTACCATCATATTACTAGTAGCTATGTGTGTACAGAGAGCTGAGGATGCCTGTGCATATTATGGTGCAATACCAGATTATTTATTCTTTGATTCTCCATCAATATATTTGATTCAAAACTTCGTATTTGGTCAGGTAAGAAGTTATTTTTTCATAATCTTTTCTTAAAACTTTATACTTATTTATATCACTATTGAAGGGGTAGGACAGACTGGATAAAATATTATTATGCTGATATATTTTACAGTTATTTCATATTATATAATATTGGTATTAAATTTGAGCATTTTATTTCACTCATTTTCATACAGCATGTGTGGTTATGGCTATTTTGGTTGTTATCTCAAGCATGGATAACTCTTCACATATGGACTCCTAAACATGACCGAGTAGCCTCTACAGAAAAACTTTTTGTCAATCCTACATATTCAGGAGCTCTGACTGATCAATCAATTGCATTAAACCGCCGGCAGTATGATGAGAGGGACATAGATGATGAGGTATGACCTACATGCACATAGGATGATCAAAATGTTCTTGAAGGAAGCTCATTGCCTCACCCAAAACTTTGTCATCAGGTCTTGCTTTTGTATGCATGAGTTTATTGCATATTTTCATTATTAGATGTCAGCAATGAAGCTGCATGACAATACCACTCAGTTTTATTTTTGTAATATATTATTTCTGAAACAGTATAGCTTTATTTTGGGAACTTCTTAAACAGCCCCTATAAGTGAATAGAGATAATTGAATGTAAATATGTAAATTTTTACTCAAATTTTTAATAACAATGATTCTCCTGGAAAATAAATAGCCAAATATAAATTATACTTCATTACTACATTATATGAAACATTTTCAAGTTAAAAATCTCATCAATTATGCATGACTTTCTTCTAATATAGTATGAATTAAACAGCATAATGGGTGAGGGTAAATAAGAGACATGGTAAAATATCAAGGCTTTCAACAGCAAAGAATACATTTTAACTTTAATATTAACAAAAATTATAACATAGAATACTAGATACATAATCATAAAACCCGTTGTAAATCTTTATATAAATGCATCATTACAAAAAAGGATTCAAGTTGAATGAATGCAAAGTTAATGAAACTTCAATGTGCCAATGCTAAAATGGTCCAACTAAAACTTCCCAGAATTATCATGAAACAAAAATTATACGAGTATATTGCCTTTCTAAAGCAACTATAAATCATTTTGCATTCACATTAAGTACTTTTATTATGATTTACAAACATTAATGCTATTCTTAATTAATGTGGCACTGAATTACCTACAGGATGATGACTACCTAGAGCAGAGTAATCTAAATATGAATCTAAATTCAACCGACAGTACTATAAAAAGATCAGATACCATTCCTCACATATTTGCTTGTGTAACAATGTGGCATGAAACGAAGGAGGAAATGAAAGAAATGTTGAAATCAGTCATGCGTTTAGATTCAGATCAAAGTGCAAGGCATAATATTCAACAATATTTTCGCCTACCAGATCCAGACTACTACAAATTAGAAGGTATACTAGAAATTTTTCTTTCTCTGTCAGCTAAATTGAAAGTGATACTTGTTGTACTAGTTACTATTATATTTTGAGCCATATTATTCAACAAATTTTATTTTTATTTTCACAGTACACATATTTTTTGATGATGCTTTTACAATAAATGAAGATGATGAGAAAGTTGTGAATCAATTTGTGAAATACTTAATGGAAACTATTGATGATGCCGCAATTCATGTTCATGAAGCACATATTAAAATCAGAGCACCCAAAAAATATCCTACTCCCTATGGAGGACGTTTAGTTTGGACTCTACCAGGAAAAACCAAAATGGTTGCCCATCTCAAAGACAAAACAAGAATCAGACAGAAGAAGCGCTGGAGCCAGGTAAAGTAGCCTAAATTTGGCATTTGTGAATATACATTTTCAAAGAAATATCTCTCATTTGTTAGGTTGTTACTTCTCGTAAATATATAAATAAATATTATTATTAATTAAACAATATATGTCCTAATTCTGTCGATTTTAATAGAGGTCATTTTCATTGAACTGTTTTCTTTCTCATAAGAGATAATAATAATTATCCTTTCTCTTCCCTTAACAAATGAAAATTTTGATTATCACTTACAGGTGATGTACATGTATTATCTTCTTGGACATCGCTTGATGGATCGCCCAATAGACCCTAAACGAAAGGAAATAAGGGCAGAAAATACTTTCATTCTTGCTCTGGATGGAGATATTGACTTTCAACCAAATTCAGTACAACTTCTAGTTGATCTAATGAAAAAGAACCGAAATCTTGGAGCTGCATGTGGGCGTATTCATCCTATTGGAACAGGTTTGATTTTTAATATCAGGTTTAGGTCCCTTATATAATTAGCATTTATGAAACACAATATAGTGAGCTTAATTTCTCCTCTTTACCTTTACCCTTATTACTCTGAAGTAGTTAGATGGCTCAGCATTTTTATCTTTTATACACCTCCTCCATAGAAGGTTCTGAGGTTAAAACCATTTTCTTATTGCTATCTCCTCTCTCTCTCTCTGACCCTCTGTCACCTTATCCTTTCATATGTGTTTGGGTCTTATGCTTTCCCTCTTCCCTTCAACTCCCATTCTCTTTTTTCCAAATTATTCTTCATTCATCTACTCAGCATGATGAAACCATATCAGCATAGTTACTTCCTAATGGTCTAACTATGACTGTTCCCTTAAGGTAATCATTTCTGATACAGTTCTCTATATCTCTTCACCCATCTACCTTAACCTTCACACCTTCACTTCCTTCATATTTCTTTCCTACGCATTAGTGATTAATCACAGCTCTCTACCACTCCGCATTATTGACCTCAATATCATTTTATACAACTTCCCTTTTATTTTGGTTCTCATACTCTCAGACAAAACCCCACTTATCTTCCTCCAGTCACACAAGTGACTCAGTGCAGTATCTCCTTATTCATTTCCTGATCATTCTGTATGACCTACTCAATGTTCTTCTACCTTTGAGCCTGGAGTCTTGTGAACTTTTCCATAGTGCTTCCCTTTGACAAGTATTCATTCTTTGTCCTACTTATTCTCATGCCTCTCTCTTACTCTTCAAAAGCTTTTCCCCTCTCCACCAATTTTTTATAAGCTTTCCCATTCCTTGTTCTATTTAATACAGAACATTGTCATCACCAAACAACATGCTCCATGGTTTACTTATCTTTACATCCTCTACCAGAACATCCATTATCGGGTAAGAGAGTTAGGGGCTGAGGGCCAAAACCTCATATGGTCCATGGATTCTGATCCCCTGGTGCTGCTTCCACACCAGGGGATCAGAATCCTCATTTGCTGTCCACCTCTGGAAAGAAGGACACATCTGCAATTTTTTGCCAAAACTGCTTCACAGGGAAACAAATGAAGGAGATTAGACCTGTTGGAACAGATAGAAATAAAAGGTGCCCAAAACTTAAAAAATGAACATCTTTTGCGTAACCACTCACCTCTCATTTCCTCACCCTCCATTCTCTTCCATTGTTGATCCTGGTTTTTCTCCCCTTACCCCACCTCCCACACCCAGCACCTTCTTCCCCTCCCTCTTCATGTACTTAGACGATTTTTCCGATGCCTAAAGATGTCTACCTGTAGACAAAACTAGTCGAAAATAAAAAATATTTTCTGTGGAAATTACTGTTTATTCCTACTTCTTTAGACCTGTTTATCCATTGATGGTTGTTCAAGCCCTGAAAATTTACTTTTCCTTTAAGATTGAAAAAAGTATGCCTTTTCTACATTCCTCCAGTATTTTCTCTTGTCAGGCACATTCCTTCATCAGATCCCATATATACATTGACTTCTTCCATATCCAAACACTTTGAAGCTTTCACTGTTATCTGGTCAGCACTCACAACCTTTCAATTCTTAATGCATATTTCACACCCTCTCTACTGATATTTAGGACCATAACCTCATTTGCCTCTGTCCTCACATTGCACTTTGATTTTCCTCTTTCCACAGCAAATGAAAACATTCTTTCCACCTTCCTTTCATTCTTGAATCTTCCCATATAACCATTTCTAATGCTTTCTTGATCTTGTTGAAAGATGTCACAACCTCAAGCCCACTGATAATAACTCCCCAGAAACAAATTTCTATTTCTACCAAATATCATTGCTCCTAAATTTTTAGCTATCAATGAAGATTATTTATTTTTCCTAAGAATTAGGGAATAAGATAGGATTATTTTAATTTCAAGACCTTTGTAACTCCTATGCAATTTTTTCCAGGACCAATGGTGTGGTACCAAATGTTTGAATATGCTGTTGGTCACTGGCTTCAAAAGGCAACAGAACATACAATAGGAAGTGTCCTCTGTAGCCCAGGATGCTTCTCTCTTTTTCGAGGCAAAGCTTTAATGGATGATAATGTAATGAGGAAGTACACAACGAGGTCAAATGAAGCTAGACATTATGTGCAATATGATCAAGGTAATTGAAAATCTCACCAGAATTTCAAGGAACTTTTATTATCTTTTTAAAAAATTACTTTGCAGTTTTTCATGTAGTTGCATTAAAAGAGATCAATCTTCTATAACTGACTGCTTCAAGAACAGAATTGGTGCTGCCAAGATTTAATCAGAATAAATTTTAGCTTTCTTATCAACTTAAAGAGATGCTTCCTCATAGAATATAATATATTATGAAGGAGAAAGGGACATAAAAAAAGTTTGATGGGACCAGGAATCCCAGTACCATCAGACTTTTTTTGTGTCTGTTTCTCCTTGGGAAATTTCCTAGGTGCATGCTTTATCGTGCCAAGTAACCTAAACCTTTTCCTTGTACAATGTATTATATTATAGTCTGAAAAGGATCCTATCAAAAATGATAATAAATGTGAAGAAAGTAGAGGTATTAAAGAACTATTCATGGATGGATTGGATGAAATGATAAAGTCACTCTACTGAGTGTGATTTTCTAAAAAGTATATTCTTATACCAGTGCATATCTCCAGCATGACAATGCTTTAAGAATGATTTTTTGGTTTAATTTTCTTGTTGACCACATAGGTGAGGATCGTTGGCTGTGCACATTACTTCTACAAAGAGGACATCATGTGGAATATTCTGCAGCTAGTGATGCTTATACTCATTGCCCAGAAGGATTTAATGAATTCTACAATCAAAGAAGAAGATGGGTTCCCTCAACAATGGCTAACATTTTTGACTTGCTAGGAGACTTCAATAGGACAGTTGAGAATAATGCCAACATTTCAACTTTATACATAATATATCAGGTGGGTCCATTCGACATCAGTAAAAGCAATTTTAAATAAAAAAACTTGAACTTCTTTACTTGAAGCCTAGCTTGCCTTAGCTTATTCATTATTTTAATAAGTAAAGTATAATTAATTGGCAAAAATATTTTGGAATTGACAGAATTACTACTTATCACTCAAAATTAATGGTTTAGAAGACATTTTTAAGAAGTGAGAACAGCTTAGCATTCTTTTTTGATAATTGATGTCATAGAACATAGGGAATCTTGGGAAGTTATGGAATCTCATATGCATCCTTCTGAATAACCTCTAGTAAGTTTAAAGCTTTTGAATGAATATTATTAGAATATTTATCCTGAATTATTTTTCTGTTGAAACATGTTTCCTCTGTGAATCAAAAGTTCAAGTATGTATAAATAACAAACACAAAATTTTAAAACAATTAGAATTAGGAATTAGATTAGTAGATAATCCTTGGATTTTGAGAGCTACTACATAAATTTATTGTACCAGTTCCTCTCAAAATTATGATACTGAGACTAGTCTCTTCTTACATCTAACTTTTTCTTTCTTAATTCATGATTTTTAGATGGTTTTAATGGCTGGCACTGTTCTTGGACCTGGAACAATCTTTCTTATGTTGGTTGGTGCTTTTGTAGCTGCATTTAAGATAGATAACTGGACAAGTTTCTATTACAACCTCATCCCAATTCTCATATATATGGCTGTCTGTTTTCTATGTGAATCAAAAGTTCAAGTACGTATAAATAACAAACACAAATGTTTAAAACAATTATAATTAGAAATTGGATTAGAACATAATCCTTGGAGTTTGAGGGCTACTGCCTAAATTTATTGTACCTCCTTCTCTCAAAACTATGATGCTGATAATTTTTTATTTTTCTTTGGGTAACAGCTGAATTCCTTCTGAAATGTTTCTCTTCTATGAATTTCTCACTTTGCTGGAAATATACAAGAGTTTTGATTAACTGATATTTTACAAAGCATTTTCCATGATCCTCTTGATGAGAAGAATATTTTCATATGGTCCATGGATTCTGATCCCCTGGTGCTGCTTCAACACCAGGGGATCAGAATCCTCATTTGCTGTCCACCTCTGGAAAGAAGGACACATCTGCAATTTTTTGCCAAAACTGCTTCACAGGGAAACAAATGAAGGAGATTAGACCTGTTGGAACAGATAGAAATAAAAGGTGCCCAAAACTTAAAAAATGAACATCTTTTGCGTAACCACTCACCTCTCATTTCCTCACCCTCCATTCTCTTCCATTGTTGATCCTGGTTTTTCTCCCCTTACCCCACCTCCCACACCCAGCACCTTCTTCCCCTCCCTCTTCATGTACTTAGACGATTTTTCCGATGCCTAAAGATGTCTACCTGTAGACAAAACTAGTCGAAAATAAAAAATATTTTCTGTGGAAATTACTGTTTATTCCTACTTCTTTAGACCTGTTTATCCATTGATGGTTGTTCAAGCCCTGAAAATTTACTTTTCCTTTAAGATTGAAAAAAGTATGCCTTTTCTACATTCCTCCAGTATTTTCTCTTGTCAGGCACATTCCTTCATCAGATCCCATATATACATTGACTTCTTCCATATCCAAACACTTTGAAGCTTTCACTGTTATCTGGTCAGCACTCACAACCTTTCAATTCTTAATGCATATTTCACACCCTCTCTACTGATATTTAGGACCATAACCTCATTTGCCTCTGTCCTCACATTGCACTTTGATTTTCCTCTTTCCACAGCAAATGAAAACATTCTTTCCACCTTCCTTTCATTCTTGAATCTTCCCATATAACCATTTCTAATGCTTTCTTGATCTTGTTGAAAGATGTCACAACCTCAAGCCCACTGATAATAACTCCCCAGAAACAAATTTCTATTTCTACCAAATATCATTGCTCCTAAATTTTTAGCTATCAATGAAGATTATTTATTTTTCCTAAGAATTAGGGAATAAGATAGGATTATTTTAATTTCAAGACCTTTGTAACTCCTATGCAATTTTTTCCAGGACCAATGGTGTGGTACCAAATGTTTGAATATGCTGTTGGTCACTGGCTTCAAAAGGCAACAGAACATACAATAGGAAGTGTCCTCTGTAGCCCAGGATGCTTCTCTCTTTTTCGAGGCAAAGCTTTAATGGATGATAATGTAATGAGGAAGTACACAACGAGGTCAAATGAAGCTAGACATTATGTGCAATATGATCAAGGTAATTGAAAATCTCACCAGAATTTCAAGGAACTTTTATTATCTTTTTAAAAAATTACTTTGCAGTTTTTCATGTAGTTGCATTAAAAGAGATCAATCTTCTATAACTGACTGCTTCAAGAACAGAATTGGTGCTGCCAAGATTTAATCAGAATAAATTTTAGCTTTCTTATCAACTTAAAGANATTTTTTTATAAATTAGATTTGAATGAAAATGCTACATTCAAGAGCTATAATAAATGTTAGGCCAAAGACCTCTATGTGTTAGAGAGAAGCTGCTTATGTAGAAGATAATTTAGGGGTAGAGCATTTAATATATTTTTAAATAGTATTGAAAAGTTAAAGCAATCAAAATAAAACAAAATTTATGAAATACATGAATCAAACTTTGGAAAAACCAAACATGAGAACCATATGCAAGTAACTGTCACAAGACAGTTAACTAATATATTTTGTGTCAAGATTCCTATTCATGGAAAGTCCTATGTCATTACTCTTAAAACTACTATTTCAGAGGAATTGATGTTTTATGGAGAATACTAAGAACTGAGAACCTAAACTACAAGGAAACAAACATTAATAGGATCTCAAGCATACATTTATGCTCAAACTATTGATTCTAACATCTGTAAAATGTCTCATTTTCATCATTTTTGACTCAAACTTTTTTGACTTTTTTGGGTTAGATTGAAGAAGAGATGAAACGAAAGGCAGAGGAGGCAAAAAAGAGTGGCAAAACCAAGTCTTTTCTGGGATTTTTGGGACCAGCTGGAGCAAATGATCAGTCTGGTTCATTTGAATTATCATTTGCAGGATTATTCAAATGTATGATGTGTACTCATAAGGATGAAAAAAAGGCAGAAGAGAAAGAGCTATTGCTTAAAATATCAGACTCACTCACAAGCCTAGGAAAGCGCTTGGATGGCATTGACAGGTAATGTTATCAATATAATTAAAATTACCACTTAAAACAAAACATGGTCAATAAAGCAAAAATGATTTATTGTGTTTATGACATTTATATATTAATCTCAGACTGCACTGATTGGATCCAATGGGAAAAGAACATGAAACGAACAAAAAAGAATCCCCTACCATCCTCCCCAGACTTCTCCAGAATGTCAGGATGAGAGAGTTCCTTTAATTCTTTAGGAGTTAAAAAAGTTTAATAAAGAACAGAGATAACAACAAAAATGGACCTTTAAGACAAAATCAATACAAAATGAAATTGAGATTGCCAAATCTCATCCTCTTGAGCATTACAAAAGCTGATAACAAAAAAACAGGTTGTTTGGAGTGTTTAGTTTTGATGATCGGCACCACTCAGGAATTTCTCTTTGGCAAGTACTGCGTCAGTCTGAGCAATGCCACTCTGCAGTTCTCTGATGTAGGTTGTGGCTCTGAGGATAACTATTGGCCTTCAGTCTGCAGCAGGCACTTGTTCCTCTTGGAGCATCTCTGGGAATCTTTCTTTGAGATTCCTATGGCTCCTAGGTCCATCAAGATGCTTCTGCCTGTGGACACTTGTCTCCGACCTTACTCTCTCATGATCACTGCATGTCTCTTCTGACCTTACTCCTGTGTGGTTGAAGCGTGACTCTCCTGACTTTACTCTCTCCTCAAGCATCACGGGTAAAGACAGATGAGGAATTCCTGATGTGTGCCAAATTTTTACACACATGTGCTCATTGGAAGCAACACAAAAAGACTAAAACACAATTTTCACCTTCTGTTGAAATGGTCACAGAATTCATTCTTACTGCATCACTCACACTGTTATTGTGAGTACAACAAACAAAACAGAAAAAAACAGCAGAAAACCCACTTTATGACAAAGAATATAGGAAAAACTCTCACAAAATCCACTTTTTTATTTTACGTTGCAGCCACAGAAAAAATACCGCATAATAATAAAATATTATCATTATATGTTATTGTGAAGATGAAATTCTTCTAAATATTGCTTACTAAGATTAATTTGATGTTATTTTCTCTTATGTACAAATAGAAATACTACACTTAATTCAACTTTTTTTCCTTGT
>KZ309221.1:136663-159047 GCA_000376725.2 Ladona fulva | reverse complement strand
AGAATAAATATTATAAGTAATGGTATGAAATATGTTGAGTTGTTATGATCTTACGACGGACTGTTTCTGGCTTAGGAGGACCAGATATATACGATAATTGATATATTTTTTAACTAAATTAAGTTCCGTCATTCTTGACGGGGGCGTTTACCATTTAATAGAAAAAGTGTTAATTAAGAATGTTTAGTTGTATGTAGCCTTTTAGCTAATGTAAGAAAAAAATATTCGATCAAAATTTCAAATAAATGAATTCCGAAATTCGTCTTTTTTTGTGTTTAAGTAATTAATCTTGATTGATGATTAATTCGAGATTTGTTGATTAACAAGGCTTAGATGGATACATCATTAGTATCTGGAATATATCCTAGCGTACTCAGCGTATTCTAAGCGGACTCAGCGTATTATAAGTAAACACGACGTTCTTGAAGCGTAAAAAGGTTATTCTAAGCAAATTTAACCGATTCTAAGTGGAAACATTATATTGTATGCGGACTGAACAAATTCTAAGGGATTTCAACAGATTGTTAGCGCATTAAGCACATTCTAAGCGATGTTAAAGCATCGTAAGCGGTCTCAACACATTCTAAGCAATGTTAACCCTTTTTAAGCGGTCTCAACAGCTTTTAATCGATTTTAACCCATTCGAAGCGCTCTCAACGCATTCTGAGCGATGTCAACACAATCTAAGCGTTCTCAACACATTCTAAGCGATTTTAACCCATTCTAAGCGTTCTCAACACATTATAAGCGGTCTCAACACATTCTAAGTGGTCTCAACACATTCTAAGCGATTTTAACCCACTCTAAGCGGTCTCAACACATTCTAAGCGATGTTAACCCATTCTAAGCGGTCTCAACGCATTCCAAGCGATGTTAACCCATTCTAAGCGGTCTCAACACAATCTAAGCGATGTTAACCCATTCTAAGCGGTCTAAGCACATTCTAAGCGATGTTAACCCACTCTAAGCGGTCTCAACACATTTTAAGCGATGTTAATTCATTCCAAGCTGTCTCAACACATTCTATGCGATGTAAATCCAATCTAAGCGGTCTCAACACATTCTAAGCAGTCTCAACACATTCTATGCAAACCCATCACATTCTATACCGTACGTAATAATAATAATAATAATAATAAAGGACTTTATTCAGGGCGAGATTGAGACTAACAAGTCTCTTCTTACATCTAACCCTCTTACATCTAACTAACTAACGTAAAGTAAGCGAATAAGCTCATGCTAAGCGAAGTAAACCGATTCTAAGCTGTCTCAACGTATGCTAAGCGTAGTCAGCGTGTTCTAAGCGGACTCAACCCATTTAAGTAAATAATAAATACACAAATTAAATGAATTCATATAACCCTTCGTTAAATTCTTCAAAACCTCTACCGTTATTTTAAACATTAAAACTTAAAAAAGTTTTGCTTTACGTCATATGAGACGAATTTAGATCGTCAATTGTTTCAAAAAATCTCGCAGTCACGCGTAAACACGCCCGTGACCACTCGGAACACTTTCGACGGACAAATATTGGAGCAGAAATCAAAAGGAAGCGAAAAGTTACGAGAAAAAGTTTCTCAGAATTCCGAGGGAAAAAAAATTCCGAAAAAAAAAAGAAAACTTGGAGAATCTTTTCGGAGACCGGTGTCGCTTTACTGCCTTCATTTTTTTCTCCCCTCTTGCGGAGACTTCCGAAACTACGGGGGGGAAAAAACAAAAAGAAACGGATCGCCCGAAGGGGAAGAGAAAAAAAGAGCAGCGATAAAAAGAGACGTTCGTCTTTTATTTGCGCGGGGGTCGGAAAAAAGAGGAAATCTTCGGAAGGAATTACAGAGAAGTGATAATGGAAGTCAAAAGAAGAGAAAAAGTAAATAAAAGGGGCGGAATTCGGGTTTTTAAAGATGGCGAAACTGCGTTTAAATGCATTACGCAGAATAAACAGTTGAATGACTACAAAAGGAGTTTCCGATGTCCGGATTTCGAATTAAAATAATCAAATGGGTTGTCGAAATTCTGACTTTCGCATGGGCCTATTTAAAAGGCCAAAAGGTGTGCACAATGGCGAAGTTTTGGGGGTTTAAACCCCCCTAAATAAGAAAAGAGCTGAGGATAAACAGTAGCATGATTACTGAGTTGGCAAACACTTAGATATAAATATTTAATTGTCAAATTTGAAACTTTTGTATGCGTCAATTGAGAGCTGAATCCGCTAAGAATATGTTGAGTCATCTGAGAAGGCTTTGAGTACAATTGGAATGTGATGAGTGCGCTGAGAAAGCGTTGAATGCGCTTAGAAAGCGCTGATTGAGGTTACAATGTTGTTAGGGCTCACAGACTATGTTGAGTCCGCTTTGCATGCGCTGAGTGCGCTTAGAATGCGCTGAATTCGATTAGAATGCGTGGAGTTCGCTTAGAATACGTTGAGTCCGCTTAGAATACGTTGATTGAGGTTACAATGCTCTAAGTGCTCACAGAATATGTTGAGTCCGCTGAGAATGGGTTGAGTCCGCTGAGAATGGGTTGAGTCCCCTGAGAATGCGTTGAGTCCGCTTAGGATGCGTTGAGTCCACTTAGAATGAGTTGAGTCCGCTTAGAATGCGTTGAGTCCGCTTAGAATGCGTTGAGTCCGCTTAGAATGCGTTGAGTTCGCTTAGAATGCGTTGAGTCCGCTTAGAATGCGTTGAGTCCGCTGAGAACAAGTTGAATGCGTTTGGAATGTGATTAGTTCGCTGAGAATGCGTTGAGTCCGCTTAGAATGCGATGAGTACGCTTATATTGCGTTGAGTACGCTTAGAATGCGTTGAGTATGCTTAGGATGCGTTGAGTAAGCTTAGAATGTGTTGAGTACGCTTAGAATGTGCTGAGTACGCTTAGAATGTGCTGATTACGCTTAGAATCCGTTGTGTATGCTTAGAATGCGTTGAGTACGCTTATATTGCGTTGAGTACGCTTAGAATACATTGAGTATGCTTAGAATGCGTTGAGTAGGCTTAGAATGTGCTGAGTACGCTTAGAATGCGTTGAGTATGCTTAGAATGCGTTGAGTACGCTTAGAATGCGTTGAGTATGCTTAGAATGCGTTGAGTACACTTAGAATGCGCTGAGTACGCTTAGAATTCGTTAAGTACGCTTAGAATGTGCTGAGTACGCTTAAAATGCGTTGAGTATGCTTAGAATGCGTTGAGTACACTTAGAATGCGTTGAGACCGCTGAGAACAAGTTGAATGCGTTTGAAATGTGATTAGTTCGCTTAGAATGCGTTGAGTATGCTAAGAATGCGTTGAGTACACTTAGAATGTGCTGAGTTCGCGAAGATTGCGCTTAATCCGCTTACAATGCGCTTAGTCTGCTTAAGCTTTAGTAAAATAATGTGTTAATTACGTTTAGAACTAATTTCAGCAATAATTGTAGAAATTCCATCATTTAGGATATTTAGTCAGGAAACGAACCCGGGACCGCTAGAATTGAAGCCGAACCGGCCACCACTTGTATATCTGTAAGCACAACTCGCTGAGTACGCTTAGCAACCGTTGAGTGCGCTGAGAAGAGTCTTTTTAAGGGTGCAAAGGTGAATAACTTATAACCTGTTGGATTCCAAATGCGCATTTATTTAAATAAAAACCCAGTTTTCGTTGCTTTTTTTTCTCGTCCGAGCCCTTTTTTCGTTATTCAACTGTTTCCTTTCAATATGGCCTCCCTTTTCCCCTTCGGCGTCTTTTTTTGTCCCAAAAAGGTCTGTAATTAACCCAAAAAAGTCAATTACTCAAAGCAAACTCATTCCCAACTAATGAATACTTTTAAAAGTTCGTTTTTTTATGTTTTCGATCCCAATTTCCTTAAAACTAAACGGTAAGCAATGCAATTCAGTTGGACTAAACGCATAGTAAGCGAAGTTAGCGTAAACTAAGCGTACTCAACATGTCCTATTCATGAATAACTGTTTAGCGGAAGTAAAAAAGACGAAACTGAGGTGTGAACAATAACTTTAACGGGACCGAACCCGTACTAAGCGTAGTCATCGTAGTCTAAGCGAACTCGACATATGCTAAGCGGACTCAATCTTTTCTGAGAGGAATTCAGCGTAAAATAAGCAGACTTAACGTATAATAAGCGCACTCAACCTAAATGTAGCGGACTCAAGGTCCATTCAGCGGGATAATTAAGAACGCTTGCTAAGTTATGTTAAAACATGCTGAGTTAATTTGGGGTACGGTGACTTCGCTTAGAAAGCGCTGAGTTCACTTTGAAAGCGCTGAGTTCACTTAGAAAGCGTTGAGTTTGCTTAGAATGCGCTGAGAACGCTTAGAATAAGTTCAGTTATATTACAACATGTTGAGTTAACTTGGCGTATGCTGACTTCGCTTAGAAAGCGCTGAGTTCGCTTAGAATGCGTTGAGAACGCTTAGAATATGCTGTATTATGTTAAAACATGTTGAGTAAGTTTCTCGCATGCTGACTTCGCTTAGAAAGCGCTGAGTTCGCTTAGNCCCAGGAAAACTATTCTCATCTCTGTAAAGGCCCGGGTTCGAACCCAGGAGCCCATAATACGTTTCCATAAGAGATGAACGTAAAGTACGTTTTCATGACTTGCAGAGGTCGTTTCTTTTGCGAAATAAAATTAGAAAAAATTGTACTACGAAATTGAGACAAGTGTCACAAGAAATCAAAATGATCATAGAATCTTATTTCAGTCGTGAAACATTCATATAAATTCGAAATTGCGAGAGTTTTGATAAGAAACACGCCTAATTCTCGCAGTTTTCGGGAAATAAACAATCCATCCCGAAATCGAACAGCTGAGTGTCGATATTCGCGTGCTTAAAAGGAGAAAAATCGGAATCGTTCGGGATCGGAATCGGGCTTCATTTGTTTGGGAATCAACAGGTAGCGTGGGAATGGAATGGGAATGACAAATGAGCGGCGATATAAAAAAACAGAGGAGAGGAGAAGAGATAAATACGGCGCAAAAGGGAGGATTCCCGTTAATCTTCTTTTTTTTTTCGACTGTGAAAGAGTTTCGCTCCATAGCTTGTTCGTCCCTCTTCTCCTGTCTTGTTAACGCTTTCTTACGCACTTTCACGTGTATTGGGAGATTTAACTCGGGTTTCCATGGCGATACTTGAATAACGGTATCGAAGCAACAACATTCATATAGAAAAGCAGGGTTTTTCTAGCTAGAGCGGCGTGTTTTTCTTTTGCTACTATTTCTCGACACGTTCTAAGCGGTTGCAGCGTTTGATAAGCGCTCTCAACGCATCCTAAGCGCTCTATATTCTTCCTAAGAGAGTAATCCAAGCGACGTCAACGTATTCAAAGCGAAGAAATCGCGTTCTAAGCAAACTCAGCGTATTCTGAGCGATGTCAAAGTAATTTAAGTGGAATGGAAGCGTGAATACTAAGAAATTCCAACATCTTTTAAGCGGACTCAGCGTTTCTAAGCGCACTCAACGTATTCTAAGCGAAGAGAGCGTGTGCTAAGCTAAATCAACGTAATCTAAGCGATGTCAAATTATTCTAAGTGTACTTGAAGCATTAACGACTTATAAGCAACCTGAATGCTTTCTAAGCTGTCTCAGCGCTTTCTAAGCACACTCAACGTATTCTAAGCGATCCAAATGCATCGTAAGAGCGTATTGTAGGTGAAATGAACGTATTATAAGCGAAGTCAGCGTATTCAAAGCGAAGAAATCGTGTTCTAAGCTAGCTCAACGCATTCTAAGCGATGTCATCGTATTCTTAGCGGACTCTAAGCATTTCTAAGCGCACTCAACGTATTCTAAGCGGACGTATAACATATTTATAATATTTATTGTACTGTTTTCAAGTCATGAAAGCCTACTTTAGGTAAATTTATTATAAAAATTATAAGAACTGATTATCCCCTATACTTATAAGGGAAAACGCATGAAATCAATGATCAACAATTGTAGTTGATGCTTTCTGGCGATATTTGGTGGAACTTCCCCATAATAAATAGGAAAAGAAACAATCTGTCTAGTTTGTAGACAGATTGTTTCTTTTCCTATTTATTTATGATCAACAATTGCTTTGGTCGTAATAGGGATGGGTTGTTTATTTCCGAAAAATTTTACGAATTTTCCGTGTATTTTATCAAATTTCTCAAAATTTCGAAGTTGTATGAATGTTTCACGACTAAAATAAGAATCTAAGATCAATTTCCTTTCTTATGACACTTCTCTCAATTTCGTAGGACAATTGTTTCTAATTTAATTTTGTAAAAGAATCGACCTCTGCACGTCATGAAAACGTAATTTACGTTCATCTCTTATGGAAACGCATTATGGGCTCCTGGGTTCGAACCAAGGCCTTTACAGAGATGAGAATTGTTTTCCTGGGGGTTTCCGATTCGTAGAAACACAATGCACTTTGTTTCAGATCTCTAAGTCTAGCCGTTTCTGAGATAAATAGGGGGACGGACATTTGCTTTTTATATATATGATTCTAAGCGGAAATATCCTTTATTCAAGCATATTCAGCGTTTCCTAAGCGGATTCTTCGCACATCTAAGCATTTTTGGCGTATTCTAAGCATACTGAGCGGACTCATCGTATATTTAATCATATTGAACGTATTCTAAGCGAACTTAACTTCTATTACGTGTTCAAAGTGTATTTAAAGTGGACATATTGCATATGTAAACTTATTTGACGTGTGTAATCAGATTTTTTGCATATTTAAGCTTACTCAGCGCATTTACAGCTGTCTAATCGCAGATTTAATCGTTTTTTTGATTCTACGAGACAAATGTCCATCATATACATGGTGGAAATAGAAATTATCGTTTTTCTTTTGTTTATGGCGCAATTATCGCTTATTTAAGCATATACAGCGTATTCTAAGCGTACTCATCGGATGCTAAGCATACTTAACGTATTTTAAGCGGACGTATTGCATGCTAAAGTAAACTAAGCGTATTCATTAGCGAAATCATTGTGTATTTAATGAAAGTCGACGTTTTCTAATCGAACTAAATATATATTTAAGTGTGGTTTTAGCGAATTTTAAGCAGAGTTATTGCGTATTTAACCACAGTTAACTTATTTAAGCTTGTTAATCGCATATGTAAGCATACTAAGCGTATTTTAAGCGGGTAATCCAAGTTTTAATCGTTTTTTGTTGACATGGGACAAATTACTAGTATATACATGTTAGAAATACAATAATAACGTCTTTTTTTTTGTTTTAGTCGAAATTTTCTAGCCGAATTCCGTTTCGTGTACACATATCCTAGATCTTATCCTAGATCCTACCCTAAAACGGGTGTCGGGGAAATGGTAGGTTCAAAATACCCTCATAAACCTCCCACAATTACGTTCAAATAAACACTACCGTTAACTCTCAAATGTATAACTCGTTATTAATGAAATAAACAATGGCGATAACTTGTTATCCTGGGCGAGGATAATGCAAAGGGTTCAATTAACGCTTCTCATTGATTATTTGGGGTCCAAATTACCCCTATTATCTGATAAACCCTTTCCTTGCTCAGGGTTATCTTATCTCCATTAACAGATTAACTCGTCCCTTTGAAGGGTCAGAAGTCCCTTTCATTCATCGCTATCGGACTAGCCAATCACATCTCGAGACGCTCTGACCTAAGGTCGAAATTATGAAGGACAGTTGTACCTCATTGACGGGACATTTCATCGAAATTAGCGCGAATTTATGGAGAAAATTGTGTTTAACTACGTGTAAATTGTTTTTCTAACTGTAATCTTCGTTTTGATGAGTGACTTAGAAGAAAAGGATACTGTAGGTTGTCGCTTTGCTCATATTCATCATTAAAAGTTTATTTAGACGAAATTATCGGGACATTTTGCCGAAATTGCGATACACTTTATGGAAATCGTTCTCCAAGGCAACACTGTGATTCACTTAAGAAGTATATTGGGAAAATATAGATTACGATGTCGATTTTGCACAATGTTTTCGAAAGAGACACTTTTCATCGACATTTTCGGGACATTTTGCCGAAAGTAGCAAAATAATTTAAGGAAATCGTTCTCAAGGGCAGTATTATGATTCAGTTAAGTAATATATTGGAAAAATACACATTACGATGTCGATTTTACACCATGTTTTCCAAAGAGACACTTTTTATCGAAATTGTCGGGACACTTTGCCGAAAATTGCAAAATACTTTAAGAAAATCATTCTGCAGGACGGTGTTTTCATTCAAATAAGCAATACAGTGAGAAATTATACTTTTAGATGTCGCTCTTACTTACAGGCACATTTCGTTGAAAGTATCGGGACACTTTGCCGAAATTTGGAATAAACGTTAAGATTATTGTTCCGCAGGACCAAACAAAAGCCTATCCAACGTACGCTAAGCGTACCCAACATATTCTAAGCGTATCCAACGTACACTAAGCATTTTCAGCAGATACTTAGCGTATCCAACGTACTCTAAGCATTTTCAACACATTCTAAGCGTATTCAACGTAATCTTAGCATAATAAGCACATTCTAAGCGGGTATGACGTAATCTAAGCATACCAAACACATTGTAAGCGGATATGACGTAATCCAAGCATACTCAGCACAGTCTAAACGTATCTGACGTAATCTTAGCATAATCAGCACATTCTAAGCGGATATGACGTAATCTAAGCATACTCAGCACATACCTAGCGTATTCAACGTAATCTTAGCATAATCAGCACATTCTAAGCGGATATGACATAATCTAAGCATACTCAACACATACCTAGCGTATTCAACGTACTCTAAGCATATTCAACACATTCTAAGCGTAAATAACGTAACGATACTCAACACATTCTAATTATAGTAATACAATTGTTTTTCTTGTCTATTAAATGTATGTCGGTCAAACGTTTGTCGATCCAAAGTTTTCGGCGAAACGTCCGGTTTCATTTATCGACAACCCTTTCGCCGATCAGACCAAATATTTAGCATTTAAATTNAAGAAACAACCTCTGCAGGTAACGAAAACCTATTTTACGTACATTTCTTATGGAAAAGTATACTAACTGATTATCCCCGTGCATTAATATGGGAAGTCAATGTTCAACAATTGCTTTGGTCTTTGAACGAAAACCTATTTTACGAACATTCCTTTTGGAAAAGTATGGGATAACTAATGAAATCAATGTTCAACAATTGCTAAGGTCATCAAAGGGATGGGTTGTTTATTTCCCAAAAAAATTACGGATTTTCCGTCTATTTTATCAAATTTCTTGCAATTTCGAAATTATATCACTATTTCACGACTAAAATAAGAATCTAAGATCATTTGCCTTTCTTTTGACACTTGTCTCAAGTTCCTTTCCTTTGACTCTTCTTTTGATTTCCTAGGACGATTGTTTCTAATTTAATTTTGTGAAAAAACAACCTCTGCAGGGAACGAAAACCTATTTTACGAACATTTCTTATGGAAAAGNAAATTGCGAACTCATGACAATGCAAGCTCTACTAAGCGCATTCTAAGCGGTATCAACGTAATCTAAGCAAATTTAACTTACACAAGCATACTAAACACATTCTAAGCAGAAAAAACGTACACTAAGCAAACTTATCATAATGTAAGCTTAACTAAACGCATTCTAAGCGGAGTCAACATAATCTAAGCGAACTAAACATATTCTAAGCGGACTCAGCTTACACTAAGCGGATTCAACACATTCAAAGCAAATTTCACACATACAAAGCAAAGTCAACATATTCTATCTAAAGTCAACGTACACAAACCCGACTCAGCGCAAACTAAGCGGACTCAACGTATACTAAGCTAGCACAACACATACTAAGCAAACTCAGCTGATTCTAAATAGACGGAACGCAAAGTTAGCGGTTTACGCGCAAATCAATCACACATAATACATTTTTAATTGACTCAACACTTCCTAGAATAATCAACATGAAATGAGCGGACTTTAGCCATTTCAACAAATAATAAATAAATTAATATTTACGGAGATATTTATGTAATTACTAGTAAACTCCCCGTCAAGAATGACGGAGCTTAATTTAGTTTAAAAATATATCAATTTATCTCAATTTGTCTCAATTTATTTGTTTTTAATTTAATTTCGTAAAAGAAACTGATTATCCCCGTTTAATAACTCATAAATTAAACAATTACCTTAGTCGTCAAAGGGATGGGTTGTTTTCTTCCCTGAAATTATACGAATTTTCGGTGTATTTTGTCAAAATTCTCGCAATTTCGAANTCTCCAAGACATTAACTTAAGAAATATATTGGGAAAATATAGATTACGATGTCGATTTTACTCAATGTTTTCGAAAGAGACACTTTTTATCGACATTGTCGGGACATTTTGCCGAAAATTGCTATATATGTTATGGAAATCGTTCTCCAAGACATTAACTTAAGAAATATATTGGGAAAATATACATTAAGATGTCGATTTTACACGTTTTCGAAAGAGATACTTTTTATCGACATTGTCGGGACATTTTGCCAAAAATTGCGATATATGCTATGGAAATCGTTCTCCAAGACAGTAATCATAGAAATATATTGGGAAAATATACATTAAGATGTCGATTTTACACGTTTTCGAAAGAGACACTTTTCATTGACATTTTCGGGACATTTTGCCGAAATTGCGATACACTTTATGGAAATCGTTCTCCAAGGCAACACTGTGATTCACTTAAGAAGTATATTGGGAAAATATAGATTACGATGTCGATTTTGCACAATGTTTTCGAAAGAGACACTTTTCATCGACATTTTCGGGACATTTTGCCGAAAGTAGCAAAATAATTTAAGGAAATCGTTCTCAAGGGCAGTATTATGATTCAGTTAAGTAATATATTGGAAAAATACACATTACGATGTCGATTTTACACCATGTTTTCCAAAGAGACACTTTTTATCGAAATTGTCGGGACACTTTGCCGAAAATTGCAAAATACTTTAAGAAAATCATTCTGCAGGACGGTGTTTTCATTCAAATAAGCAATACAGTGAGAAATTATACTTTTAGATGTCGCTCTTACTTACAGGCACATTTCGTTGAAAGTATCGGGACACTTTGCCGAAATTTGGAATAAACGTTAAGATTATTGTTCCGCAGGACCAAACAAAAGCCTATCCAACGTACGCTAAGCGTACCCAACATATTCTAAGCGTATCCAACGTACACTAAGCATTTTCAGCAGATACTTAGCGTATCCAACGTACTCTAAGCATTTTCAACACATTCTAAGCGTATTCAACGTAATCTTAGCATAATCAGCACATTCTAAGCGGGTATGACGTAATCTAAGCATACCAAACACATTGTAAGCGGATATGACGTAATCCAAGCATACTCAGCACAGTCTAAACGTATCTGACGTAATCTTAGCATAATCAGCACATTCTAAGCGGATATGACGTAATCTAAGCATACTCAGCACATACCTAGCGTATTCAACGTAATCTTAGCATAATCAGCACATTCTAAGCGGATATGACATAATCTAAGCATACTCAACACATACCTAGCGTATTCAACGTACTCTAAGCATATTCAACACATTCTAAGCGTAAATAACGTAACGATACTCAACACATTCTAATTATAGTAATACAATTGTTTTTCTTGTCTATTAAATGTATGTCGGTCAAACGTTTGTCGATCCAAAGTTTTCGGCGAAACGTCCGGTTTCATTTATCGACAACCCTTTCGCCGATCAGACCAAATATTTAGCATTTAAATTAAAAGTATTTTCGCTAATATATAATATCTCTGGAACGGAGAGAATATTGGACGCGATTTGAAATTCGCCTTTTTCGCCGACGGCCGTAAATTCCGCGAAATTAAGCCGAAAATGCGTAAATGAAGGAGGAGATGAATTATAGATAAATAAGTCATTTCCAAAGGAGTCCATTAAAAGCAGCGCCGTTGGGAAGTTTGGAAAGAGCAGTTAAGATTCTCAGCTGGAGATAGAGGGATTCAGATGGAGTAGGGATGCTGCGATTCAATTCCTGGCGATGGTGAAACAACCGAGGTAATTATATGACGCGTTGCGAGCGGTCTAAGCGCATGCTAAGCGGAAAAAGTGCATTCTAAGCGGGCTAGACACATTTTAAGGAAAAAAAGGGCATTCTAAAAGACATTTTAAGACCAAACTAAGCGCATTCTGAGCGGACTGGACCAATTTTAAGACCGAAATAAGTGCATTCTATGCGGTCTAAGGACATTCTAAGCGGAGTAAGCGCTCTCTAAGTGGACTAGACAAATTTTAAGGAATAAATTAGGTCTTTCCTAAGGAGACTAAGCGCATTCTAAGCGGACTTAGCGCATTCTGAGCGAACTAAGCGCATTTTAAGCGGACTAGACAAATAATAAGGAAAAAATAAAGACATTCTGAAGTGGACTAAGTGCATTCTAAGCGGTCTAAGCGCATTCTAAGCGAAGTAAGCGCATTCTAAGCAAACTAAGCGCATTCTAAGCGGACTGGACAATTTTTAAGACCAAAATAAGTGCATTCTAAGCGAAGTAAGCGCTCTCTAAGTGGACTAGACACATTTTAAGGAATAAATAAGGGCTTTTCTATGGGGACTAAGCGCATTCTAAGCGGACTTCACGCAATCTTAGCGAACTAAGCGCATTCCAAGTATACTAAACACACTCCTAGCTGGAGGTAGAGAAAGAATGATGCTGGGATTCAATTCCTGGCGATGGTGAACCAACCGAGGTAATTATATGACTCGTTGCGAGCGGTCTAAGCGCATGCTTAGCGGAGTTAGCGCTCTCTAAGCGGTCTAGACAAATACTAAGGAGAAAATAAGGGTATTTTTAAGGGGATTAAGCTCATTCTAAGCGGAATAAAGAAATTTTAAAACCAAAATAAACTCATTTTAAGCGGTTTAAGCGCATTCTGGGAGGTCTAAGCGCATTCTATGCGGAGTAAGCGCACTCTACGTGGTCTAGACAAATACTAATGAAAAAATAATGGCATTTTTAAAGGGACTAATCGAATTCTACGCGGACTTAACGCAATCTTAGCGATTTAAGCGCATTCCAAGTACACTAAAGACATTCTCAGCTGGTGATAGAGAAAGAGGGATGATGGGATTCAATTCCTCAGGATGTGTGTGGAGTTGATGGCGAACCAACCGAGGTGACTCCGTAATTATATGACGCGTTGCGAGCGGTCTAAGCGCTTACTAAGCGGACTTAGCGCAATCTAAGCAGGCTAGACACATTTTAAGGAAAAAATAAGGGCATTTTTAAGGGGATTAAGCGCATTATAAGCGGAGTAAGCGCATTCTAAGCGAACTAAGCGCATTCTGAGCAGAGTAAGGGCTTTCTAAGTGAACTAGACAAATTTTAAGGAATAAATAAGGGCTTTCCTAAGGGGACTAAGCGCATTCTAAGCGGACTTAGCCCATTCTGAGCGGAGTAAGCGGATTCTCAGCGAAGTCAGCGCAATCTTAGCGAATTAACCGCATTCCCAGTATACTAAACACACTCTCAGCTGGAGATTGAGAAAGAGGGATTCATATAGAGTGGGAATGCTGGGATTCAATTCCTAAAGATGTGTGTGGAGTTGATGGCGAACCAGCGGAGGTTACTCGGTAATTATATGACGCGTTGTGAGCGGTCTAAGCGCATGCTAAGCGGTGTTAGCGCACTCTAATCGGACTGGACAAATTGTATAGAGAAAATAAGCGCATTCTAAGCGAACTAAGCGCACTGTAAGCGGACTAAGCGCATTCTTAGCGGAGTAAGCGCATTCCAAGTATACTAAACACATCCTAGGCAAAAAGAAAGCGCATTCTGAGCATACTAAGCGCATTTTAAGCGGACTGGACAAATTCTAAAGAGAAAATAAGCGCATTCTAAGCGGTACAAAGAAATTTTAAGACCAGAATAAGCTCATTTTAAGCGGACTAAGCGCATAATAAGGGGAATAACAAACTTCGTAAGCTTACTAAGCGACTTATAAGCGGAGAAAGCGCATTCTAAGCACAGTAAACATATTATAAACAGAAAAATACTTTCTAAGCGGAAAAAATCGACTTAGGAAGCATAGTATACCATTTCGAAAGCGGAGTAACCGCATTCTCAACGGAATAAAGAAATGTTTAGACCAAAATAAGATCTTTTAAAGCGGACTAAGCAAATACTAAGCGGACTAAGCACATTCTAAGCGCACTCTAAGTATACTAAACACATCCTAGGCAAAAAGAAAACGCATTCTAAGCGAGGGAAGCGCATTCTGTGCGGACTAAGCGAGTTCTAAGCGGATTAAACGCATTCTAAGCGGACTAAGTGCATTCTAAGCGGATTAAACGCACTCTAAGCGGACTAAGGGCATTCTAAGCGTAGTAAGCGCATTCTAAGTATGCGGTAGTATGCGGAAAAAGTTAAACTTTTAAGAAGACTAAACATCTTGTAAGCGGAAAAAGCGAATTCTAAGCGGAAAAATGAACTTCGTAAGCTTACTAAGTAACTTTTAAGCAGAGTAAGCACATTCTAAGCTAACAAAGCGCATTCTAAGCGGAATAAAGGACTTTTAAGACCAGAATAAGCTCAATTTAAGCGGACTAAGCGCATAATAAGGGGAATAACAAACTTCGTAAGCTTACTAAGCGACTTTTAAGCGGAGTAAGCACATCCTAAGCACAGCAAACATATAATAAGCAGAAAAAAACTTTCTAAGCGGAAAAAATCGACTTAGGAATCAGAGTAAACTATTCGGAACCGGAGTAAGCGCATTCTATCATAAGAAAACAGAAACGGGTTTCAATCTTCCGTACGAAATTCCAGAACAGTAACCGATCGAGCCGCGGATAAAAGGGAGCGGATAATCCGACGCATCCCTCCACTCTAAAATCATCCCTTAAAATTCCCCTCTGTTAATTACGTTCGCTGTCAGGAGCAGAGTAATAAGGGAGTCCCACACGGGCAAGATATTGCACCCCTACGCTCTTCACTGCAGGGGTTTTCCTTTTTAGGGGGCCCCGGTTATCTGAAGGAAGGGGAAGTTGAGAAGAAAGTTTCTTTCCCCAGTTGGGGGAGGATTTAGAGGGGTCGGGGCCCCCCTCTTCGCGGCGCTATATCGATTATAAGAATGGCAGCGGGAGAATCTTAACTTAGTTACTTCGATAGAACGCGGAAAGTTGGATTAAATAGGGTCAAGGTTAGACAAAGTTGCTGTTTTGGACTTAATCTAGGATTATACTGACCCTATTCTTGTCTACTATTGATGCCAAAGCTGTAAACTAATGTTACGTCATTCATTAATGCGTGAAATGGAGGAACCAAGGTAGAATTGCTGTTTATATATACATCACATGGGTAAAGGATTGAAATTATTCTGTATTGACTTGCTAACTTTTGTTATCATAGCTTAGAATGCGTTGAGAACGCTTATAATATGCTGAGTTATGTTAAAACATGCTGAGATAGTTTGGCGTACGCTATCTCCGCTTAGAATGCGCTGAGTGCGCTTAGAATGCGTTGAGAACGCTTAGAATATGTTGAGTTATGTTAAAACATTTCGAGTTAAATTGACGTATGCTGACTTTGCTTAGAAAGCGCTGAGTACGCTTAGAATGTATTGAATTTGCTTAGAAAATACTTAGTTATCTTAGAATATGTTGAGGTTGCTTTCTTCTTGCTGAGTTCGCTTAGAATTCACTGAGAACGCTTGTAAAGTTATGTTAAAACATGCTGAGTTAAATTGGCGGACACTGACTTCGCTTAGAAAGCGCTGAGTGCGCATAGATGGCGCTGAGAACGCTGAAAATCTGTTGAGTTATGTTAAAACCTGCTGAGTTAGTTTGACGTGTACTAACTTCGCTTAGAATGCGCTGAATGCGCTTAGAAAGCGTTGAATTCGCTTATAAAATACTGTTATCTTAGAATATGTTGAGGTTGCTTAATGTTTGCTGAGTTCGCTTGGGGTACGCTGGGTGCGCTTAGAATGCGTTGAGAAAGCTTAGAATATGTTGAGTTTGCTTGGCGTATGCTGACTTCGCTTAGAGTGAGCTATAAATGCGAAGTCATCAAAATGCTAGCTCTACTAAGCGCTTTCTAAGCGGTCTCAACGTATTCCAAGTACATTTAACTTACCCTAGCATACTCAACACATTATAAGCGGAAAACACGTACACTAAGCGAACTTATCATAATGTAAGCTCTACTTATTGCATTCTAAGCGGTCTCAACGTAATCTAAGCACATTTAACTTACTCTAAAAGAATAGTCAACACATTCTAAGCGGGATAAACGTACAAAAAGCGAACTCAACGTACAGTAAGCGATTTCAACTTTTACTTAGCGAACTCAACGTAAACTAAGCGAACTCATCACAATGCTAGCTCAACTAAGCACATTCTAAGCGGTCTCAACGTAGTCTAAGTACAATCAACTTACCCTAAGCATACTCAACGTATTCTAAGCGGTCTCAACGTACTCTAATCGCATTCAACTTACGCTAAGCATGCTTAAAACATTCTAAGCAG
Organism: Ladona fulva; assembly: GCA_000376725.2. Classification (NCBI taxonomy): domain Eukaryota; kingdom Metazoa; phylum Arthropoda; class Insecta; order Odonata; family Libellulidae; genus Ladona; species Ladona fulva. Next base: position 142,571 of record KZ309221.1, on the reverse strand, counting down.
AATAAAAGTACACTAAGCGAACTCATCGTAACGCAGGCTCAACTAAACGCATTCTAAGCGGTCTCAACGTATTCTAAGCACATTCAACCTACCCTAGCATACTCAACACATTTTAAGCGATATAAACGTACAGTAAGCGAACTAATCACAAACCAAGCACATCTTAAGGCATTCTAAGCGGTCTCAACGTACTCTAAGCGTACTCAGCGTATTCTAAACATAAGATTAGAACATACAAAGTTGAGCTCAGTATACTTTAACCTAATTCAATTTAATCAAGGGCTGTTTAGCGTACTCTAAGGGTACTCAGCGCAATCTAAGCGCACTCAACTTACTCTAAGCGTACTCAGCGTATTCTAAACCTAGTATTATAACAACCAAAGTGGTGCTCTGTATACATTAACCTCACTCGATTTAATCTATAGCAGTTCAGCGTACTCTAAGCGTACTCAGCGCAATCTAAGCGCAATCAGCGGTTAGTAAGCGAACTCAGCATAGAGTAATCATGTAATTTAAAGGGGCAGCATAGCCTTTCTTTGCTTTTCGGTATGTCAGAGGATATTGGAATTTGGGCAAACCGCATTACCAGAGGGCGGCGGTTTGCATTTCGGTTTAATAAGAACGGATTCCGACCGACCGCAAACCACCTCTCCCTTTTGAAACATTCCTGCCTTCGAATTAACAAAAGACTAACGAAATACGTTCAGTAAATGCGATATCTATGAGGTGAAATGGCCGATTTGCAAATTTGGATGGATCTGGAATAGACAGAATAGATGTGAGAACGATTCTTATTGGTTCTAAGCGGACTAAACGTATCCTAAGCGGACTAAGCGAACTCTAAGCGGACTAAACGTGTACTAAGCGGACTACACGTATCTTAAGCGGACTAAGCGAACTCTAAGCGGACTAAACGTATGCTAAGCGGACTAAGCGCATTCTAAGCGGGATAATCTGATTCTAAGCAAACAAAGCGCATCTAAGCAAACTAAGCGGCTACTAAGCTAATTCTAAGCAGACAGAGCAGATTCTAAGCAAACAGAGCGAATTCTAAGCGGACTAAGCAAACTCTAAGTGGACTAAACGTATTGAAAACAGACTAAACGTATCCTATGTGGACTAAGCGAACTGTTACGCGGACTCAACGTATTCTAAGCTAACTCAACGCTTTCTTCGCGGACTCAACGTATTCTAAGCGGACTAAGCGCAATCTAAGCGAACTAACCTAATTCTAAGCAAACAAAGCGCATCTAAGCGAACTAAGCGGATACTTAGCTGTCTAAGCGGGTTTTAAGCGGACAAAGCGTATTCTAAGTGGACTAAGCACATCCTAAGCGGATTTAGCGCATTCTACGGCGAATAAGCGGTTTCTAAGTGGACTAAACGTATCCTAAGCGGACTAAGCTCATTATAAGCGGACTCAGCGGATTCTAAGCAGACAAAGCGGATTCTACACGCATTCTGAGGCGACTAAACTCTTTCTAAGCGAAGTAAGCGCATCCTAAGGGAATTAAGCGCAAACTAAGCTGACTAAGCGGGTTTTAAGCGAACTATGCGGATTCTAAGCGGACAAAGCGGATTCTAATGAAAGAAAGCGCATTCCAAGCGGACTAAGCGCATTATAAGCGAATTAAGCAGATTTTAAGCGCATTCTGAAGCGATTAAACTCGTTTTAAGCGAGCTAAGCGCATTCTAAGCGGACAAAGCGGATTCTAAGCTGAATCAACCGATTCTAAGCGAACTCAACATATTCTCAGCGGGCTAAACGCAAAATGAGTGAGGTCAAAGCATTCTGAGCGTACTCAGCGCATTGTAAGCGCACTCAACACAGTCTCAGCTGACTAAACGCAATCTTAGCGGGGTAAAGTAACTTAAAGGTACTACATTTAAGCTACAGAAATAGTTCTCACAACTTTTCTACGTTATCAATAGAGTTAAAACAAACGATAATTTTTTTAGGCCTGGGACTAAATTCGCACATTTTTCCACGAAACCAATAGACAATTAGACTGGGATTAGCAGCAACACAAGGCCCTGACAAGGGTCTTATTTAATTCCACTAATTACTGCTTGAGGAAGTTCCCTGTCATCTCCTGCTCAGGATTAAAGGGCCTTAGGGTCTCCTGTCGTCTGCATTCCCCAATATATACCCTCAGAAATGGAATCTCGTATACACTCAGGATACATATATTAATATATATCATTCTAACGTTCCGAATGTCTTTAAATTCCCGATTTTACTCAATTTAAAAAGGATATTCCATACCCTAAGGATACAAATATATACATCATCATATTGTTAACAATTTGGGAATTTACTGTCTGTCTGTCTGTACCCCTCCCTATCTCAGAAACGGTTAGAGTTAGAGACACGAGGTAAACTGCGTTGGATTCCTAATTGTTGAAAGCCTAGCATACAGTTATTTCGATCCCCGGAAACACCCGGAGTCGTCCCCCGGAGCTAATGCTTTTCCGTAAGATTGCACGAAAGTTTTCATTTCGATAGTGCAAGGATTTCTTTCTTCGTTAATTAACGGCCTAGGATTAGATTATGCCTAGAATCAGCTTGGAATGTGCTTACTTTATTCCTTAGTATGCTTAGAAAATTAACTTTTCCGCTTAGAAAGCGCTTAGTTTGCTTAGAATCCGCTTGGTCCACTTGTAAAGGGTTCGGTTTCCTAAGGAAGGTTTTTTTTCTGCATATAATATCATTACTATGCTTAAAATCGGCTTAGAATGTGCTTACATTGCTTAAGAGTTGTTTAGCATGCTTACAAAGTTTATATTCTTCGCTTAGAATGCGCTTGGTCCGCTCAGAATGCGCTTAGATAGCTTACAATCCGCTTAGAATGTGTTTGGTTAGAACTTAGAAAGTTTAGTTAGTTATGCTTAAAATATGTTTACTATGCTTAGAATGTGATTACTCCGCTTAAGAGTTGTTTAGTATGCTTAGAAAGTTTATATTGTTCGCTTAGAATGCGCTTGGTTCGCTAAGAATGCGCTTAGATAGCTTATAATCCGCATATAATGCGTTTGGTTCGAACTTAAAAAGTATTTATTTCTGCTTAAAATGTTTACTATGCTTAGAATGTGATTACTCCGCCTAAGAGTTGTTTAGTATGCTTAAAAAGTTTATATTCTTCGCTTAGAATGCGCTTGGTCCGCTCAGAAAGCGCTTCAACCGCTTGGAATCCGCTTAAAATGTGCTTGGTTAGAACGTAAAAAGTATTTATTTCTGTTTAAATATTTTACTTGCTTAGAATGTGATAACTACGCTTAAGAGTTGTTTAGTATGCTTATAAAGTTTATATTCTTCGCTTAGAATCCGCTCGGTCCGCTCAGAAAGCGCTTCAACCGCTTGGAATCCGCTTAAAATGTGCTTGGTTAGAACGTAAAAAGTATTTATTTCTGCTTAAAATATTTTTACTATACTTAGAATGCGATAACTCCGCTTAAAAGTTGTTTTGAAAGCTTACAAAGTTAATTTTTTCCTCTTAGTCCGCTTAGAATGCGCTTAGTTAGCTTAGAATCCACTTGGTCCGCTTATAATGCGTTTAGTTTGCTTAGAAAGCTTTAGTTTTGCTTGCAGTACGTTTACTTAGAAGTAGCTTAGATTACGCTTATTGCAGTTAAAATTTGTTTGGTATGCTTACAAAATTAATTTTTCGCTTAGAATGCGCTTAGTCCGCTTAGAAAACGCTTAGAATAAGTATAGTTCGCTTAGAATAAGTTTAGTATGCTAACAAAGTTTTTTCCGCAAAAAAAAGCGCTTAGAAAACCTTTATTAAACTTTTAAAGTTTATTTTAACAGCTAAAAATACGGTTAGTCCGCTTAGTTCGCTTAGAATAAGTTTAATAAGCTAGCAATGTTTTTCTTCTACTTAGAATGCGCTTAGCCCGCTTAGAAAACGTTTATTAAGCTTTCAAACTTTATTTTAACCGCTGAGAATGCGTTTAGTCGGCTTAGAATATGTTTAGTATGCTAACAAAGTTGATTTATCCGCTGAGAATGCGCTTAGAGTACGATTAGTAAGCTTGCAATGTTTATTTTATCCTCTGAGAGTCCGCTGAGTCCGCTTAGACTACGTTTAGTCCGCATAGAATGCTCTTACTCCCTATATCTCGACCAATCAGACTCAAGACAGTGTCACAGCCAGACCAACAGTCAGTAAGACAGGTGACGTCATTAAACTTAATAACGAGTTAGCGATCTTTTTGGTTCCCTCTCCCGACACCGAGGCGACGGGGGCGCTGACAGTCAACCTCAGCAGTCATTAGTGAAACTTGGGCGAGTTGTCGACGAATTTGAGGAAAATTAACGGATAATTGATTCCGGAAAAGCGGTTAACCAATCGGAATTGCGGATTCCGAACACCGTGTTTTGCTTTGAAAGGTTTTGATTGGCTGACGTAATTAGCTAAAGTATACGCTAATTTATCAATTGTGATGCACTGTGCAATTAGAGAAGGAATATTTATGAGTGTTACTTGAATTCTAAGCGGATTCTAAGCATACGAAGCGGATTCTAAGCGAAGAAAACGAATTCTAGGCGGACTAAGAAAGTTCTAACAATAACTACAATATCCTGAGAAAATTTATTGATTCCTATGCGAAATAGGTACAATCTAAGCGAACTCATCGAATTCTAAGCGGAATAATCAAATTCTAAGCGAACTAAGCACTTTCTAAGCGAACTAAGCACTATCTAAGCGAACTAAGCACTTTTTAAGCGAATTAAGCACATTTTAAGCGAACTCAACTGGTTCTAAGCGGAATAAGCACATTCTAAGCGAACTAAGCACATTTTAAGCAAACTCAACGAATTCTGAGCGGAATAAACTCATTTTAAGCGAACTCAATGGGTAATAAGCGGAAACACAAATTCTTACTGAAAACAATACATTTTAAGCTAACTAATCGCATACTAAGCGAACTAAGCGCTTTCTAAGCGAACTAAGCACATACTAAGCGAACTCAACGGGAAATAAGCGCAATACACAAATTCTTACTGCAAATAACACATTTTAAGCTAGCAAAGCGCTTTCTAAGAGACCTAAGCGCTTTTTAAGGAATAAACAAATGCTAAGCAAACTGAGCCCTTTCTAAGCGAACTAAGCACATTTTAAGCAAACTCAACGGGTTCTAAGCGGAATACACAAATTCTTACCTAAAACAATACATTTTAAGTGAGCTAAGCGCATTCTAAGTGAACTAAGCGCTTTCTAAGCGAACTCAAAGAATTCTAAGCGGCCTTAAGGAATTATCATAAACGCTATCTAAAAAATGTCAACATTCTTAGCGCATTCAACGTATTCTAAGCGCACTCTCTGCATTCTAAGCGGACGAAGGGAATTCCCAGCAAACAGAACACATTTCAAGCGGAAATAACAAATTTTAAGCGGTTTCAACGCATTCTAAGCGCACTCAACGCACCTTTTCTACAATTACAATAAGAAAACCATCGAATTATAAAAATAAAAATTATAAACGATTAAAAATTATAAAGGAAGCAGTACAGGTGGCTCCAACATTTTTGCTGTGACAGAATCAGAAACGAAAAAGATCGCTATCTATTTAAATGTCTCTCCGTTACCTAGGTTACCTACCCTGGCTAGATCCTAGACAAATATACAATCGAAATCTAAGGAAGGAAGCGTTCCAGAGAGAGAGAGAGGAACTTGAGTAAGTACAATGGATTTAGTTCCGGATAAATACTTGAAACGCGTTCCGATAAGAAAGCGCGTTTTATATGAAAGGGACGCAGGGTTCTTATGATACCCTGGGGAGCAATAGGGTAACATTGAGGGAGCAGAGAAGTACCCTTAAGGGTCATCAAGTATTCATTGGAAAGACATTGCATTCCAGGACACTTCTATCGGTCTTTATATATATATATATATATATATAT